>VXBL01000240.1:141305-177198 GCA_013400195.1 Aramus guarauna | reverse complement strand
TTTTTTTTTTTTTTTTTCCTCGTGCCCTGCCAGATCCCTAACCTCTGTTTGCGGTGGTGGTTGTGCTTCGTTTAAAAATGCTTATACCTTTCCCTCTCCTTATCTCCCCTCCGCCGCGGTGGCGGGAGCCCTAGCCCGCTCCCCGGCGAGTGTCCCCCGGCGCCGGGCTCTTCCTCTTCCCGCTGCCGGGAGGCGGTAGCTCGGCTCCGCCGGCGCCCGGGGAGCTCCGCCGCTACTCGCGGGCCCCGAGTGCCCTCTGCAGACGGCGGGGATGGGCGCAGGGCTGCCGGGGTGTCGGCAGCCCCGCATCCCCTTCGCTGCCCGCTCCGCGGTGCGGGGTGGGAGATGCTTGCGGGAGTTGGGTGCCGAAGGGGGGGCTCTATCCTCCCGCTTAGGTGCAGGCTGGGAATGGGGGAGTCCTCTGGCTGTTCCTGCGGATCCCCGGCCCCCCACCTCTCAGCCCTGCTGTGTGCCCAGCACTGTGTGCTTACAGTCTCACACAATCAGGTTGCTGACCAGGGATCTAAAATATTGTGAAAATTTATTATCCATGGCGGGTGTCCTACTTAAAATACTCCAAGTGTGATTTTTTTTTTTTTTTTTTTTGTAGTGTTGAGTGGCAGTAAATTCTAAATAACATGGCCTTTAAGTGTACATGGCACCTGGGCCCTAGCTTTTGAGGATGCTAGGTAGGTGTGGAGCGAGCCTGCCTGTGGCCTGCCAGGGTCACTATGGCTAAAATTTACCTTCCCAGGATGCCAGTCGTCCTTTTACTTGTTGGCTTTATGGAGCTCTGAAGACTAGCTTGGCAGCCGGGCTGGGGCGTGTGCTGGGTCTGGCTGGAGACAGACTCGGTCCTTGCTGGCCCTGGCCTCCTGCCCCTCCCAGCGTGCTCCCTCCCATTGCTTAGGCACAGGAGCCCTTGCAAGTCCTAAAGCCATTCTCGTTCCTCAGCGCCTCGCTTAAGCAAGTGTTGTTCCTCTCCTGTCTCAAGATCCATCACAGCTTTTGCAAAATATTAAACTGTTTTCGCATCTCTCTGAGGTATCATTTGTGCATTTGGAGCCAGATGGAATTATAGTCCCTTCCACTGGCTTTACCGAATAGTCCTAGGTAACACGTAGCAGGTAACAGCTGGGAAAGAGTAAGCATCCTCAGCCTGCAACGCTCAATTCCTGCCTAAGACCTGGAGCCAGCAACCTTCACATACCCTTATCTCAGGAGCAGGCATACTGACTTCAGTAGAATCGGGAATGAGCAAAGCATCTGTCCAGGATTTGAAAAATCGAAACCCAATATAAGCAGATCGTGATCTGTTCAGCTTGGTGAGGCGGTGGGGGTTAACTTTGCGACAGAGACAGAATAAAAATCAGGAGTAGTTTCTAAGCAATCACAGCACGCTTCACAACTTCAATAATACTCTGTTTAAACAAATTGTGCTGCTCCTGCTCTAAAGAAAATTGCTTTATCATGCCAGCATTTTAAAGTGACTGGCCACAGCCTTGTGTAACTTCACTAAGTTGAAACAAAAATCTCATTTAACTAAGTGACACTGATGCAAAGCTTTGGATGGAAGAAGAGATTGCATGGGGCATGTCCGGTCTTTAGAAAACTCCTGGGGTAAGCATGGTTTCTTAACGTCCTGTTTAAAAACACACATCCTGTTGCCAACAGTAAAGCTCAATATAATTAACCCAACAAAAACACCTGACAAAAGCACACGCTTGTGTGTGTTAGCATTCAGTCATATATATTTGTGTATAGTTTTATATAAATACATGTGTATTTGCATATGTATGTGAACTTGTATATGTGTGTGTTTATCTTAGGCTGCCTGAAAGTAGGTGAATATTAGCTATGCCTTTTATCTGGAGGAAGAGGTAAAATGTTGCAAACCTAATTTGCATTGCATTGAAGGACTCCTAAGTTCCTACAGATTTGCCTAAGGAGCATTAAAAGGACGGGCGTTATCCTCCAGCTCAGTCAAGCTGCAGTACGTTACATTTAAGGGATATGGTTGAGGAGTGAAAGCTTGAGCTATTTGATGTTATTAACTTTTAAAAAGAAGATTATTTTTTTTAAAATGTCAGCAATATTAGAAAGAGTTGGTTATTACCATTATTGCTGGTTTCAGCAAACAGCCCATAGTGAGCAGGAGTGTGCTCCTTTTCTTGTTCAGCAACAGCCTTCTCCTTTCCTTTTTCCACCCTCCACCTGCTTGGACCAATTTCCACAAGGCTCTCCCTCTCCGTATTTCTCAGATCTGCAAAGCTCTTTGAGATGACAGAAGAGATGATGGGAGGTACAGCTTTCTACATTGACTGTTCATCTTGCCCTTTCTTTGATATGAGAAGAGGGGAGGTCCCCAGAGGGGAGCGTGGCATTCACACAATCTGCTCTTGTCTTTGATAACTAATAACAACACATGCCAAAGTGCACTCCCTGCATCTGGAGCGTACCATGAGGCTAAGGGCCAAGGACATTCAACAACACAAGGCATCTTACTAGTAAGCTGGTAAACAAGGTTAGATATGTGCATACCTGCAGGGTGACTAAATATGATTCACTGTGATGTTACCAGTAACTTGCTAGTATTTTGTTTGTGTCTGAAATGTGCCCATCCCTTGCTCCAGGCAAATGCACAGAAGAGGATCACAGGAAAATACAGGCTAGTTCACTCTTAGCCGACCAAGAACACAACCTAATGTTACTGATCTGTGTGTTTCTGTATGCGAGATAATAAACTTTTGTATTTAAATCAGTCTTCATGAGAAAGGCAGCACTATGGACTTAGAACCCAGCTTATAAATGATGATAGAGAAATAGTTGCAACAGACCTAACAGACACTGGAAGTGAAGTATAATCCTGGAAAACTACTCTTTTTTTCCACCCCTTTCTGTTTTCCCTAACCATTACTGCTAAGGGGTTCTCATGTAAGATTGATCCTAGAACTCGATCCAGCTTCAGCGCAGTCAGCGGTCTGACACCTGCCTGACTTCAGTGTGGGCACGATCAGCCCCTAAGTGCTGGGCCAGGAAGCCGGAGGAGCGCTTCAGCAGCATTTCAAAGTTGGAATTTGTTTTGCCCTTCGAGAGGCAGGGTGGGTTCTGGCAATCCTCCCCTGCCACTGTTTTGTTGCCGTTGTGATGAGAACTGAGGCTCAGATGCTCTTCCAACATCGCTGTTTGTATCGTGCCTGTGTATAGGGCTGGGTCCTGCTCAGATTACTCTGAGCTGTCAAGTCAGAAACTCTCTTCAGTCTTACAGAGTTATTTATTTTTTTTTACTAGCCAGGCTCTCTCTTCCCAAAGTGCTCATTTTCCTCCCCCTTCCTTCTTTCCATCCATCCTCTGACTCATTCTGCTCTGTTGTGGCCTTTTTTTTTTTTTCCCCTTGCTCTCCTTTCTGTTATTTTCTCTCTGCTTCTCCAAGTCACTTTCCCAGAGTCGCATTCTGTTCCCTTTCTTTGCCTCCAGATTTCCTCCACCGGCTTGCTGCCATCCGTGGTTATCTGTGGCTCTCCAGAGCTTTTCTGTTCCCTTCTGCCATGCCAGTACTCAACCTCTGTCCGTCTGTAGAAGCTCTCCAGTAAAGGTGGAGATTTCCTAGAGGAACTTTGCATGTGTAGCATCTCTCACAGTGTAGAGGCAGCCTCTTCACCTGTGGCAGATCCTGAGCAGTCCATCCCAGATGACTAACGCTGAGCGCTAGCTCTGAGGCTTGTGCCTGCCCTTAGGCGTAGTTGCCTCATGTGGGAAGCAGATGATGGGCTGTTTTCTGTGTCCGAGTGGCTGTGGACCAGGAAGCACATGGGAAGCTCCTCCAGGGCTTGTTGGGCGGACTTGCACAAAGCAGAAGGCAGTTCCTCGAGAGCTGGCCCAGGAGCATTATGTTTGCTTGCAAATGTCGCGTTCCTAACTTAGGGTTTTCTATATGCTGCATTATAGTGTTTTGTTGTTGTTTACAAGACCATCTGGCAGTGTGATTTATGAGAAGAAGGAGCTCTACAGGAGTGCAGTGGTTTCCACAGACAGCAGCTGTTTCGGTGCTGTGACAATACAGATAAATACACTGCATCTATTGTGCTCTTTTCGTTGTTGACATTGTCAACAGTTCATTAATGGAGCTTGCTCAGAGCTTCTGTCTGGCGGACAAAGGATGCAGCTCTTGGTTATCAGGCTCTAGCAGTGCTGTAAAACCAAAATTAAGTTTGAGGCTTCTGGGTTTGTTTGTTATTAGCTGAATTTCATGGTTCATTGATAATGATGGAGATAAATGAAGCTGGCTGTGTGGTTATAAAGCTAGGCGCAAGTCGCCTTTTTGTGGTGGACTGAGGCAATGTGTCTGAGAGGCTTTCGGTGGAAAGGAATGGAAATGAGGTGGCTTATTTCATGACAGTTGTCACCTGATAAGAAACCAGTGCTAAAAATGGTTGTAGGAGCTTGCATTTTTCATCAGGCTTTGACTGCTTTGTTCGCTTTTATCTTGTGCTTCTTTGACATCTTTCTGTTTCTTGTGGCTCATCAGGCAACAAGACAGGGAGCATTGTGGGGAAAGCCTGTCTGCTGAGTTCTGTCACCAGGAAGTGTCATCTCCCCTCCAGAGATCCTAGGAGATCACATAACTAATAATACATGTGTGGGAAACACATCTGCTGGACGGTTTGGACTTTTCAGCTTTTAACTTGCCTCCCGTGCTCTGCATAGGTATTGGGTGTGCCAGGGTCCTCAGGTGGTCACGGTCACAACCCTTGCTCTGGGGGATTTCAGTTGGACAGTTGTTTGGATAGGACTTTGCTCCATCCATATTTTTACATCTGCTGCATATGAAGTGAAAAAGAAGAAGTGGCCTGTGTTAGAGCTAGATGTGTGCAGTGTGGGCAGGATTTTGAAAGCTCTCTAACTTTCTGCATCTGACATTTCTCTCAGTATCTTCAATATGGTCATTGCAACCTAGTGGGACTTCTAAAAGCATGGAATGATTTACATGTGCTTTGTGTACTCGTACCTCTTAAAAAAACCCAACAAACCTCTCCCTATTTTCTTCCTTAACATCAAGTTCAAGAAGGGCAGCACAGCATGTGACAAATTTCAAATACCCATCCCCCTGCACCCCACTTTTCAACTCTGTCATGTCCTTTTAGCTGCTCTCTGATTAATGCTGCCAAGATGGATCATATCAGTGATAGTGCATAAATAATAAACCCTTTGTAAAGACTTCAGCGACTGTAGTGGCTCTTGTCATATGAGATGGATGAATTTCCCCATGAGAGGAAGGGGCAAGTGTGTCTACCCCAAGAGAGGGGTGTCGTAGAATTAGGCAAGAGGCATCAAAGAGGAGTTGCCGGACCAAGTCAGACCGCTGCCGTAGCTAGCTCTGGGATCCTGTCCCTAGTGATGAGAACCAGATGCTCCAGAAGTCAGCATAAATAACTAGCAGAGAACAGAAAAGTGACAGTCCTGGTCTCTAGTAATTGGAGATCTGATTGCCTGTAATTGTCTGCCCTTCTCTGGATCTTATCAAGTCTTTGGACTTAAGGGATTCCTGTGGTGTTATTTCTGCAGTTATTGAAGAAAAGTTGTGGGAAACGAGCTCTCCCATCTGCTGTTTTTTTTTAAATTTCTTGCCCTTGCATACCACTGAGTATTCCTTTGTCCTTCCAACAACCTTTTATCCTCCTCTCCTCCATCAGAGAGGAGGCAGCTGTAAGTGGGAGCTGTTTTGGTCTCCTCAGAGTCCGGTCTGAGATGGTTAATGCTGTAGTTCCCAGGCAGCAAGGTTCAGGGAACGTGCATCTGTGGGGAGGAGGGATGCTACCAGGGCAGCTGCTGGGAGGAGAGAGGTGATGTGCTCATGAAGCAGGGAAAGATGCCAGCTGAAGTGGTATCGAGAAGAGCCCAGTTCAGCAGAGGGGGGAAATGGGAAGCAGTGCAAAGGAGCAAGATAGCAGAAATCATTGGGCTGAGCTGTCACCTTTCAGCCCTGATCCATGTCCCAGGTGAGTAGCTTCAGTTCCTGCATGATACTGTGGAATATCTGTCCATGGGGATATTCAGAAGTTGACTGGATGTGGTCCCTAGCAACCCGGTCTGACTTTGGACTTGGCCTTTCTTTGGATGAACCAGATTGAACTCTTCCGTTGGACATTATTCTGTGATTTGGTATACCTCTTTTTGTGGCTGGGACCTTCCTGGTACTGCTCCATCTATGTCCTGACTTGTGTGTGTGTGCACGTGGATTAGAACATATCTGAGGGAAAGGAGTCATGAGGGTACAAGATAAAAAAGATTGGGCACTGCAGTGTTAATGAATACTGTAACTGAGGAAAAGGAGCATATCTCCTGCTGAAGCCATTCAGTCTGGTCAAGGGAGAGTGCAGAGTAGCAGTCTTCTGTGCAAGACAGCTTATGTGTCTTCCCTAAAGATGTGAAATCCCTAAGTGCTGGTCATGGGCTTGTGCAAAGAGAGAAGGATGGGCTGAAGATCTGAATCGACAGGCCTTAAATTCTTTTGGCAGTGTGTGTTAGTAGAACACAGTAAGATTTCTCCCTGGATTTATTTGCTACTCCTTTTTTCACTTTGATATCTACTCTGCAGTCTTCCCATAGGGGACGGAGAGAGGATTAGGTAGGGAGGACTTAATGCAATCTTTTAGTATGTACATGAAAATTAAAATGCACAGCATTTAAGGGTATCCCCATTCTATCTTGCACACATCTTCTGAAAGTGCACCTTGGCTTCTGTTCTTGCTCAGGCTCCTATATGTATTGAACTGATTTTGAGAAAGTGGGAGATCTCTTGGATGTTTTTGTTCCTCTCCTGACCACAAGCCTGAAGTGGAGTCCTTCAGATTGGAGAAACGGGGTTTGCCCACAGTTTGAGATCATGTATACATAGTGACCTGTACATAGCAACACATCTCCAGAAAAACAGGCTTCTCTGTGTCATCATTGAGAGATGGCATATGAGGCAAACTTGACTTAGGCATGAACTTACTCTTCCTTGGAAGGAACAAGAGGATTGTTGAGACAAGGTGGTCATTGTGGACATCGACTGTCAGGACTGCATTGTGATTGCGTTACGAGCCACGAAGCACATGCTGGGTGGGATTCCTGTCCTGCTTCATTTGGTAGACGCATTCAGAGTGTTTTTTGTGCTTGTCAAAATATTAGTTGCAGATTCAGTGACTCACGTGGCATTAATAGGACAGGCGTACCAAGGCTTGTGTGTTGACATCAGGACTTGGCTCCCAGTTCGTTCTCCTCCTCTGCTGAGCTCGTTTCCTGCTTGTTTGCAGCTCCAGGCCCCTCTCCCACGCCGTGAACCAGCGTGCCAGGTACACAGCTGCTGGCCCGCTCTCAGCCTCCTGCAGCTGCTCCGGCACCAGGGTCCCAGAGCAGGAAGGATGCTGCAGGCCTCCGGTGCTGTTTGTGCCGTGGTTTTTCCAGAGATGTTGCAATGCGTAAAGTTGCTGTGTACGCGTGGTCTCAAACTGCGGGCAAATCCTTTTTGCGCAGTCTTAAGGACTCTGCCTGGGGCTCTTGGCCTGGAAAGGGGCACAGAAGATGTCAAAGGGATTGCCGCCTCCTTTTTTTTCAAATGAGATCACTGCCTACGGGGGACGTGCGCACAGCAGAACCCTGCCCAAAGCAAATATCCCAGGTACAGGTGAGTGCCACCCTGGGTTAGGCAGTGTGCCTGTGCCGTCCCTCCCGTCACCCAGCGTCTGGGCTCCCTTGTCCACAGGGTGAAGAAATCCTAGAGGTTTCTGGTACTTAGCAACAGGTTTTGTGGTAAAACAAGGAGCCAGTGGGGCTCCAGTTTACCTCAAACTCTATAGGTGTTTATACCATTTAAATCACTTGAAATGATAGTTAATTGTCCAAGCACAGTATGGGTAACAAGAGAGAGAGCAAAGTTTTCCTGGGAGGAGTTTGTGCGTGTTTTCCATTAGCAGTCAGACAGCAGCCAGGGCAGAGGAAAAGGCATGAGAACAGCCTTTCACCATGACCTCACAAAGAGATTTCCCAGCTCTGAGCTCAGCTCTGTTGCATGACTGAACAAGTGGAAGAAAGCACAACTGGTTCCAGGCTACTGGTTGCTTTATTGGTGTCTTATTTTTATTTTATTTTATAGCAAACTGTCTGAAAAGGGGCTCTTGGGGCCTAAAAGCCCTAGATGGAAAAATAGGCATGTATTTATGGCCCGTGGGCAGAGACGCAACAGCCTCAGGAGACGTTGGAGCTCTGCGCAGATGCTGCCTACGTGGTCAGTGGGTCCCGTGCACTCCAGGTGCCTCCAGCTTGTGGTGCGCTTCTGTCAGGGTTAATGAATGGTGGAGGCGTGTGCGTCTGTCTGTTCAGGCGTTTCCAGCATCTGGAGATCTTACACCGGTCTCTGGATTTTTTTTTTTTCTCTCTCTCTCGTTTTCTCTCTCTCTCTCTCTCTCTCGTTTTCTCTCTCTCTCGTTTTCTCTCTCTCTCGTTTTCTCTCTCTCTCGTTTTCTCTCTCTCTCGTTTTCTCTCTCTCTCGTTTTCTCTCTCTTTCAGACGGAAAGCTTGGGTGCAGGTCTGTGGCCCTTCTTTGCACAAGTCCTGATTCATGCTCAAACTCAGTCGGGCTACTTGCCTGAGTATGTAGTGCCTGGGTGAGAGAGGAGTTTGAATCGGGCACCCTAACCTGCAGTGTCTTGCTGCTTCTGCTAAGGCTGGGGTTTCCTGAGGTGAAGCCTTTGATAAGAGCGGTTCGGGGTGCTCCCCGCTGCTCGCCTAATTGTGCTGGCAAAGCAGAGGCAGCCCTGGGTTGTGGTGTGTGAGAGGAAATGAGTCGCAGGGGAGGGCGAGCGCACCTTAGGCCAGTGTTGCCACCCGAGACTTCACCTCGTGAAACCACAGCGTTCCTCGTGCACGTACGTGATGACTGCAGCCGGTTAGCGGGCGCTGAGAGAGAGCAAAAGGAGGGACTGGGGCCTCCGCTCGTCCTGCCTCGCTCCCGTCAGCGCGGCTCTCGGTTGTGAGCAGTCCCTCAGGGTGTGGGCTCATGGCCGATGACTGGCGGAAAACCACGAGGGTGTCTGTTAACTCTTAAAAGCAGAGACTTAGAATTAAGATAAATGAGGGCATTGCAAACTTTGTAGCTATTGCAGAAGAAATTACAGGGTTTGATGTATATATATATAGCCATTCAAGTGGCTTCTGTGTATTTGGACTGTAGACATAAGCAAAGGAGGGCTTTAGCCCAGCCAAACTGAATTCCCTGTACAGGGAATTCACGTAAGGTCAGCAGCTTTACATCCCAAAGCCACGCATCTGTAATCATTAAAGACGGATATAGGAAGCTGTCCAGGCAGATGTATCACTCTCCTTCCTGTGCCGTCTGCCTTTTGGTTTTGATATTACTAAAAGCTTCAGAAAGGAACAGTTTTTAGTGTGTCAGATGTTACAAGTTGTCGGTGCCAGTTTCCAGGTCAGAGTGTGGGTTTGCACGGCTGGTGTCTTTCCAAGAGCTGGAAGGAGGAATATACCAGGGCTGGAAATTCCTGGTGAATGTAAGAAGCTGTAAAACCTCCCACGGGGTGATCTGTGACAGCACAAATGGCTGACGGCCTTGTCTGACTTCTCCAGCTGAAGCTTATAAGGCTGTGTGGAGCTGCAGATGCTTTCCCTGGTTACTAATGAGAGAAAATCCCAAATGCTTGGCTGGTTTTCCTCACGGGACAAATGCTCAGTGTTGTTGGTGAGGTGTTGGCTTTTTGTGTGGTGTTGGGTTGTTTTGGTTTTTTCTATCCCCTGTTCTGAATATCTTCATTTGCTTGAGAGTATCCTTCTTCCTGGTAAAATACTAATTTCAAAAGTAAATGCTGATTTGGGAAAGGGTCCGAGGTGGAGGGTGGATTTGAGAGAGAGCAGCTGAATGCTGAATTCCAAGTGGGTCAGCAATGAGGTGTTTTCCTGAGAGGTGGGAGCTGCGGTCGGGCAGTCTCTGCTCTGACTGCGTCGGTATTTATGTGGACTGGAGGAAGACTAGCAGAAGTGGAGGCATCCCACAGTAGCCAGCACCAGGGTGACTAGCTCTGTTCTCTCTGATGTGGGCTACAGCAGGGCGACAGCGTGTTTCTAACATCGTAGGTGGGTGTCTGAGCAGTGGGGCCATTGGCAGCTTCTTTTCAGGGAAGATGAAAACACTTTTTTTTTTTTTTTTTTAAAAAAAAAAGGTTTGAACTTCATTCAGATGTGGGATGGGAACGTATTTGTGGAGGGGTGAAGCAGATCCACCCAGGCTGCCTCACACCCAGTAGTTAAGAAGATGAAGGGTGCTGGTCTGCAATTCAGGTCTGTAATGGCAAGCACAACCCAGCTAATACGCAGTCTGTGGACCCATGCAGATGACTTCATTTGCATTTACAGCCTTCCAGAGAATTTCCATACAAAGCTACCCGACCGTTGTGTACGCTGGTCAAAGTAGGATACGCAGCTGACTGCTGGTACCCTCTGCTCTGCTGTCAGAAGAGGCAGTGAGATGTGCCAGGGTGAAGTGGTAGCGAAGCGGAACAAAACCAGGCAAAACGAGGGGCTGTAGAGCAGTAGAAAGGCTTATGCAACCAGGCTGCTTTTGTGGGACAACCATCAAGTAAACCTGGTTGCTCTGGAGACAATCTGTTTTGTTTAGAGCTGTAATTCGAGATCTGAGAACTTCAAAGTCACAGTTTTGTCTGGAAAGTTTGTATGGGATCATATCTCATAGGTAACAAACAACAAGGACTGATGCAGACTGAAACATTCTGTGGATGTTGCCCCCACAAAGTGTGTTTGACAGCTCTTTCTGTACGTTTGCCTTTTGAATAGGAAGATGGTGAGGCACTTGGAGTCTAGCACTTACAATTTTAGTATATTGAAGTGGTTTCTCACAGGCTGCTTTGCATATTTTTAGTTTTGATTTTTATTTAGATGGTTTTTATTTATTTGGTCTTTTTCTCCAGCTTTTGGGGGGGAGTTGTTTGTTTGTTTGGGTTTTTTTTACCAGTGAAGCTTGTTAAATTGAATAGTCTCATAGGTATTTAATTCTTATGCATTCTGTTCCTTAGAAAAGATGCCCAAATGTAGCAATGAAACAATGATTGAGTTAGAAAAAGCAGGTTACAAAGATCAGAAATAAAAGGGCTGCTAGAGGGATGAAAGATTTTGGGGTTTACTTCTCCTCATATTCCATGTACGTACATATAACCTCTGCTATATGTCCCTGAGTCTGCTACAGGAGGATGTCCTGCAGGTTACATGTAAGAAATGTGGTATTACAGTTGAAGATCCCCATATTGACCAATTCAAAATTAGAAGCATTATAATGCATCATTTTGGACACTGGACAGAAAATTTCCCTTTTAATCCTTTCTGCAGCACTGTGATAATTCAATGATTTTAAAAAAAGCAAACAAAAAACCCAAACAAACAAACAAAGCCCCAAACAAACCAAAAAGTTGTTTCACCCTTGAAGAACATGATACTGAGAAATCTTCCTTGGGCTGCTCACTGGGGCTTACATTCAGAGAAATACAAGACTGTCCTCAAAGCCTTTTGTTTGGCTTGTGTTTAGTCTTTTTCTCTTGTCTGTGGGTTGTGGGTTTTTGTTTTCTTGGGTTTTCTTTTGCTTTTTATTGACAGAAAAAAGCATGAATCATGGTTCTTGGAAGCAGAAAACATGCTGTTTGATTATCACTGCTGGGAATGCTGTGTAGTGAAACTGTGGGTGAGGGGGTAGGTGGTTCTACTTCTGCTCGTCTTGCAACTCCTAAATATGATCATAAACAGCTGAATTTGTGTCAGGCTTGCAACTCTGCTTGTAACTACACCCACCTCAGTTTGGGGTATCATCAGTGTGGGTTAAAAGATGTTTCTGGGAGGCGTGATATTTGAGGTTGTTCCACACCTTCTTAAGCAGCTGCTTCCGGCCGCTGAAGTGTGCGTGCACATGGAAATATGCTTTTGTCTGCACTCACGATCTGTTTACTTTGTTTCTAGGGCTCATCACAATAAAAGAAGCCCACGATATAGAAGCCAGACTTAATGAAGTGGAAAAGCTTCTGAAGACTATTATAAACATGCCTTGGAAGGTGAGTAAGCAAAGTTCCACATTTAGCCCAGCTTGACTCCTCCTTGATGGTGACACTCACTCTCATGCAGATTAGGAAGTGGTGGGCTTTGCCAAACTCTAAAAGAAACTGCAGTTTATTGAGTATCTTGGAGAAGTGCTTAGCGCCAGAACCATGTAATGATGTCTCCATGCTATTGCTTGTACTAAGTCTTTCTGTCGGACTACGAAGGGGCAGAAAGGGAGAAGAGGGACAAAACAAAGTATTGGTAAAAAATGGATGTCTCTCTTTTTTTCTTTTTAAGTATTCAAGATCTGAAGTTGTCCTCACGTTCTTTGAGAGATCTCCTTTGGATCAAGTTCTAAAAAATGACAATGTCCATAAGATTCAGCCAAGCTTTCAAAGTCCAGTTAAAATATCAGGTAAGAGTTGTTAGCTTCCTACATTTGACACAAGAGTTACAAAATGAGAATGATTTTATTTGCTGTTCCCCTTATTTTCTGTACTAGCAATTAAAAAAATAGTTCTTTATAATATAGAAAATATAATTAGCTTTGACATAATATGCAACATGCATTGAGGCAGTAAAGTGGCAGGTGACATTGGAGACTGATAAATGCAAAGAAGTGGATGTGAGGAAAATGCAGTCCTCACTATCGTCACATATGATAGTGCTGTTACCACTTAGGAAGGAGATTTTGAAGCTACTGATGCAGTTCAGTGGAAATGTAAGCTCAGTGCCAAGCGCTGAGCAAAACCAGCATTGAGACTATTAGGTATTATTAGGAAAGGAGAGGAGAACAGAAGGGAGCACCACCCCATGTTGAATACAGTATGCACAATTCTGGTGTCTCCATCTCAGAATGGATATAATAGAATTAAAAAGCATACCAAAAAAGGACAAGGATTCAAAGTATTGAAGAGCTTGTCTAAGAAAAAGTTTAAATAAAGAAGGACACTTCAACTTTGAGAAGAGATGACAGAGAGGGGATATGATGGAAGTCTCCAAAGCTGTGAATAGACAGAGGTCAATTACCCTGTACTTCTCATGAAACAAGAACTATAGGTTATTCAATAACGTTGACAGACAACAGGCTTTAAGCAAATGAAAGAAATGTATTTTGTTTCCAAACGGAGCACAGTTAAGGAGTGGAACTCATTGTTGTGGGATATAGTGGAACTGAAAGCATAAATGACTTCAAAAAAGAATTAGATAAGCCAGTGGAGGAAAAGTACATTGAGACCTGTCACACGTGGAGACATAGACACATTCTGAACCACAGATTGCTAGTGAGTAGAATGGAGAGCATTCTATCCTTGCCTATTCATTCAGCCTTTCCCCTCTGCATCTGCTACTGACTGTTGTTAAAAGGTTTGTGGACTTCTGGTGTGCCTGGTTTTGTATTTCTATGCTGAAATGTTTCGTGTGAGCCCAACGGCAACTGCTGTTTTCTGTGTTGCCAGAAGAGTTTATTTCGGAGAGTGAAATAAAAGTGAAGTACTACATAGCCCTCCAAGGTGCATAAAGTGTTTAGTATGAAACCGGTGTCAGTTTTCTGAGGTACTAACAGGGTATCGGTTAATGGCCAGTCAGCCTGTTGACATGCTGAAGGTGTAAACAGTGTCTCTTAAGGATCGATCTGATACACAGGGTGGATTTCTTGTAATTGATCCTGAGCTCTGATTCTAAGTGAACTAGTCCTCTGTTAAATAAATATTCTTCTAAGTAAATGGTTTACGAGCCCACCAGTAACTAGTTAGAAATGTACCATGTAATACAGAGTCTCAGTGAGAAGAGTGTGCAGCGCAGCAACTGTAAAGAAGAGCCCCCGGGGCTGTACTGCAAAGGGAGGGTGATGTGGGTCTGGCTTCCTGGGAGCAAGAGATGGGAGATAACGTGTGTGTCTTGCACCCCATCTGTGGCATGGGAGGTTTGGATGATGTCTTGAGTCAATGTGGAAACCTCAGGTAAAATTCCTGCAAAGTTGGTCCTAGCACCCGCCTGTTACAAAATGAAGGATTGCCAAACTATATGCGGCAAAAAGCTTTCAAAGAATAGCTGGTGTCAGTGATACCTTGCTCTTTCTCACACAGGCAAATATCAAGAATAAATGTCTCTGGAATTGCACTGGTTAGAAACTGCAGCGTTGCTCTGACTTGGCGCTTTTTGCTGTTTGGAAGGATTTTGTATAATTTTTGTGAGGGTGTGTACCCCCTTGGGGTACATGCGCTCTGTGCGTGCGTGACTGAATACGTCACACGGTGGCTACAACAAAGAGGTGATAAAGATGTGAAGGTGACAGGCTGATGGGAAGAAGCTACCAGCAAAGGGAACCCTCCTACCAGCTTCTATGTAAAGGAGCTGTGGAAACCACATTAGCTGAATAATAACATATTTTGTTTTAATTCTAAATTAATTTTTGTAGAGATGAGTCATACCTACCTAATTGGAGGAAGATTTTCCTACCTATGCAGCTATCCAAAAGCATCTTGTGGTAATTAGTTGTATCATTTCAGTGATTGTTGCAAAGAATTTAAGAACATAGGTGGAAATTTGATGATAATTGATAGTTGCTTTTGTCTGAATGTTGCACAATGGAAATGTTGTCAGTAGATGGCAGTAAATGTTAACATCTAAAGCAGTTCACACAGCAATGAAATGTTCTAACTCTTAGGTCACCTCAAGGACACTAGGAAAACACCGTGGCATTCATGTTAGTCATAGTGCAGCTTTCTAGATGGCTTGCAGACTTAGAAAAGCTGGCAAAAATGTTTTGTATTCTTTGGAGGAAAAAAAACCAAACAGCAAACTGTCCCCTACATGGTCCTGTTCAGTGGTAGGTGATAGGGAAGAGAGAAAGGGCCTCCCTCTTAGATGAAAGCTGAATTTGAATTTATGGTGTAAACCTAATTCTGCAGAATAATGTTGGTTCAAGGTGAGTCATGACTGAAATGTGGTTCTGCTGGGATTCAGTGGTTTTTTACCACCCCCAAACGTATTCTGCTTAAGGGAGTTGCAGTAAAATACAGACTGAAAGTCAAAGATTACTTTCTCAAGAAAAAGATGGAAGTGAGGTTTGGCTCTCATTAATGTAGGAACATGTAAATGTACATTTTAAAAAATTACCTCCTTTTTTTCTCCTTTCTCATTACTCGAACTGTATGTATAGCTCAAATTTGTTTGAGGATTCCCTGTACGTAAGTTTTGTGCCTACTGTATTTTCTGCCACAGACTGATTCCCTTTTGTGTGTGCTAATAATGCAAGGGTGTAACACAGGGTCCTTGTACCTGGAGGCATGCCAGGAATCATCCCACTTAAGTCAGTGCTGGTTCCTATAGAAATGTATGTTCATTTTGTGGTGGCCCTAGTCTCATCTAAGAGTGTGGGACTGGAAGAAATCCTTGTGACTTGCCTAGTTTGCCTTTCCACATAGCACAGATGTGGATTAACTTCTCATTCACATCAAATACTGTTCTTTAATTATAAACTTTCCCCATGGTAGTAAGTCAGTGGAATTGGGTGTAAGTTTTAGCTATTGCAGATTGGAGGCTTCTTACACAGTGAGAAACAAATAAGCAGAGTTGAAAGCATTGTAGAATATGGTATGGCTTTTCATGACTTAAAGACGGTGGTTGAATTAAATTGGAATGTCACTTTTTATTTCCTTTTTCCTGTCTTTATTTTTGCCTAACTGGCTTAAGCCAGGGACTGTCTAGGAAAAATACAATTATGTTTTGGTAGTGGTAGGCTGCAATATATGGATGGGCTGCCATTCTCCTAAGGATGACGGGAATGTTGCCACTGGCAATAACAGGACTGAAACTGGGCCTTGCTTCAAATGCTCTGTCATGAACTGATTACGTGAGTAAAATTGCTTAAGCACTGGTAGTTTGCAGATGTAAGAAGCTGTGAAACCAACTCTTCATTCCTGCTTTCGTGTACAGATTTTCAATGTCATGCACACATCTCAGTTTGTAACTATGACAATTACATATGATACGCAGTTGTCTTCCAGTGTGGGGTTTTTTTTTTAAATTATTTTCATCTCGTTTTCTTTCTTCTCCTGACAGAAATCATGCGATCCAATGGATTTTGTTTAGCCAACACTGAAACAATAGTCATTGACCACAGTATACCCAATGGAAAAGAGAAGCACCTGGATGTAGATTCAGCAGAACACTTGTAAGTGGGGTTTGTGCATGAGTAATGCTGTCAGCTTCGGGTAAACTGTAGCTTTCCCACTCCCCCACCCCAACAAAATGTTATCCTGTGTCTAGGAGCAAGACTGGTACAGCTGTCATTCTGACTGGTTAAAGATTACTGGGCCTGATTGCTAAGGCTTAAAATGGATAAAATGGCTGTTGGTGAGAATGACTGACCCCAAGGAGCTCAGTCCTCTGTGTGTGAAAAAAGTTGTGGTTGTCATAGGGGTCCTGCCAGGTTTTTCCTTTCTCTCGTGATTGATAATTGGAAACTCACACATCCTTACAAATGGAATATCTTCCTACAAAGGGTATGCTTTATTTGGGAAGCAAAACACCATGCTCGGAGGAGGGGAAAACACCCCTGAATGTAGTCAAAGGAGGCTGAGCGGCTGCTCAGGTGTTGCAGCATGCCGGACTTGGTGAAGCGTATGTATTTCATTAGGGGAGAGGGAAGTTAGCCTAATCTTGTTTATAAATTCTGCCTCCTAATGCATGTAGGTATTTGGGGGTCAGAGACCGGTAACCAGGAGGGCTTTCACGCAGGTTTTAAGTCAGTGACTGTACTGACAGATGGGTATTGATGGAAATCCGCTCCTACAGATTTCTGTCATTGCAGGTGATTGATACTTTGATGAGCTTCAGGTACTGAAGCATTTAAATATTTTTAATGAGAAACATTGACCTACTTTTTCATTAGAGCAGTCAAAATGATGGAAACAGAGCAGTAAAAGCCTTGCAGAAGCATTACCTTTGAATGCAGCACTCTGTCTTGCCGCATTTGAAACGTAGTCATCGCCAGCCTGTAGAAAGGCTTAGAGCTTGATAAGATTTTGTCAGTGGCTGGAGTGTATCTCTGGCTCCAGTGTAATTTCTCAAAGTCTTTCTATTAACTTATCACTTAGTGTTCTGAACCCTGACCTTTCTAACAGCATTTAAGCTTATAAGTTTGTATTAATGAGTGTGAAGTGACACATTGGCAGTAATTCTGTAAAGCCAATGTCTGGAAATTAAAGTTGTCATAGTTCATAGTGGATCACTTTTCAGTACTGGGAGTGACAAATAACAGGAGCAAATTATCAAAGAAAGCCTTTTTTTTCTGCCTTATTTTGATTATTTTAAAAACTTTTGATTTAATATTTAAATAAAAATCTAGCTTTCATTTTAAAAACATGCTGCAGCCCAAGCAAAACTTACTGGTGTGGTCTCAGAAACTGTCATCATCTAATTGCCATTCCATTGAAATCAGAGAACATTCACACCAGAAAATATTGATATGATAAAAACTGTGTGGTAGGCATGGTTTCCCAGAAACTGTGGTGGAAGAAATAAATGATGATAACAGTCTGGCTTTGTGCAGTTCTATTTTAACTTTCCTGAAGGAAGTTAAATCTGGAGTCAAGAAGTTAATGAATTTCAAATGTCTATTTTAACTTTGCCCATCCTGTAGCTGTATTTTATAGCTGAGAGGTAATGGCTAGGAGGTAATGGCACTTGTGTAGCCATTTGAACTTTTTTTAAAAGCAGAAGTTTTCTATACTGTTGTTTTAAATGTAGGTTAGTAGCCCAGAAAGGAAACGTGAAAATCATTCAATAATCCTATGCAGTTCCTTTCTGATCTCTGTAAAATTGGATTTATGGGATTGGTGTTTTCTATTCTTAAATCAGAGTTAATTCCTTGTGGACTTGTATATGCTCAGATGGGAATTTTCCCCTTTCAACAAAATTAAACTCTCTATGACTTTTGGGTTTTAGCTGCCAATGTACTTGAATCAGACGTTTTGCAAAGCAAAGCTGTATTTTTATGTAGGGAGATGTAGCAATCGTTTCCTGAGGTCCTGCTGCACTGGTTAGCTGTTGTAGCCTGCAGTGCTACCTACCTAGTGATCCATCAGCTGAAGAGTCTCATACTTGTTGCAAATGAAACTATAGCATTTTTGTAAGTTGGAGTTGCTTACTGTGTTGTTCTGAAGTAGTTGCTTTCTGCTTCCTTCATTTTCTCTCTAATTTTAGTTGGCAATACACCATACTGTTGCAAAATGTGGTGTGTCCAGTGTGCTCAGCATCCATGTGCCATAAATAGTCCTTTTATGCGTGTTTCTTCGAGTACTCTGCAGTCCTTTTGAAAGGAAAGGTGGTAAATCAATGCATTCTAACTGGTTTTGTTACAGAGGTGCCTTCCCCTGCCAGGAAGGCACTTCTGTCTTTTAGGCAAGCAGCAGAAGCTGTGGTGTTGGATGTGCTACCTTCTTGCAAATTCACTCCAGTACTAGATCGGCATTTTCAGGCCAATGCTGCCATTGTCACAAGCATCTTGCAGTCCATGGGAGAGACTCTCATGGGTGGCGATGCAAAAGCAGCACAGAGATGGTGATGTTAGACACAGAATATTTGCAGGAAGATTAAATCCTTCTCTTGACAGGAAAAAGAAAATGCCTCCCCTCTGCTTTTTAGTCGTAGGTGGGAGGAGATCTGTTCAGGTACTGCTTGTACATAAGGTGATGAGAGGAGCTAGGCTGTTGTCTCACACTTATGTTTGCACTTGGGGTTGCTCCTCTGAGTTAATGATCTTCTGTGTACCTTGTTTCCCTCTTCTTCCTGGCAAACGTGAGCAGTAAGTCTAATGCAGCACAAGGAATAGGCCCTTATGAAGGATGTTGTGTTTGTCAAGGTACTTTGGGGAAAAAATGGCAAGGCCAGGGCAACAGTTTGGGCCTTGAGGAGTCTGCACATCCATAGTAGTTTGCAGAGTTAGTATAAAGTGTATTTGGGGAAAAAGACTTGCTGGTAACAACACAAAAGCATTTTGACTGTTGGGTGTCCTATAGAGCTGCTAGCTGTAGTTAAACAGCCCTCGTTTATTTGGTTTAGTTTTGTATGAGTGCTCCAGAGCAGTGCTTGGCAGACTTCTGTGTCCACACTTCCTTTCTGGTGGCAAGGAAAGCTTTCTGCATAACTGCAGCACGTGAATGCCACTGCTTTGTACCTGACATGCTGCTTGTGGTACCCTATCAGTGAGGCTGAAGAATCACAAAATCTGTGTGGCCTTCCAGCTGTAATAATCTAGCTTTTATACAATTGACGAGAGAAGGGGAGCAGAGTCTGAATAGCCATCTTGACTCCTCTTCTGCTTTCTTCATTCTGTCTGCCCCACTGGTATTTCATAATCTGTTGTTTCTGGATCGCTAGCGGTCCGTGAGACAGCACAACATGATCTGTGAAGTATTTGCAAGATACGAAGTCAACTCCCTTCTGCACGTGTTCCCACACATGCAGGCAAGCAAACAGCCTGGAGGGAGTAGAGGAATGAGGGTAATAAACATTCAAAGTTCAGTCTCATTTCATTTGGGTTGTAAGTAAAGAGCATAGCAACAGCACTGCAGAAGAAAATCCACGAGTTTCTGCTCAAAAAGCGTTATGGTCCTCATAGTTAAGAGGTGAGAAGGACCAGGCAGGAGTGTGGAAAAGAGACAGAGCTGTGTATAGACTGTGCTATCCACTAACCTGTGATGCTTCTAAAGAAAGTTTTGGGGGGATACGGGAGTGGGAGATGTATCTGTTTCTTCACCACTTTTCTTTGGGTCCTCTCAAATACCTGATTGTTAGGGGTCTCTAGGGTGAGGTTAGAGGGATGTCTGCAGTTGCTTCACTTAACTGAAGGAGTCTAAGTAGTTCATATGTAGATGAGATGCAGTTTTAAACCAAATTATTTTAAAGTTACATCTGTTTATCTGCTCTTGGAAGAGCTGAAGTATGTCAGCCTAAAAAGATGTTAGAGACATGTCCTGTAGTCAGAGCTGGGTTAGGATTTCTTTTTCCATCTTGTGCAATTTTTCAGCGTCTATTTCATTTTTTCTCACTCTATTAGAATGAATGCAAGTTCTTGCAAAATGTTGAAGACAGAATGTGACAAAAAGAAATCTGATAGTTCAAGTCTTTTGCTTGAATTGAGATGAGATTTAATCCCTGGCCTGCAGTGACTGCCTTTAACTGCTAGGCTATCAGGGAAGAAGTGAAATGTTTTCTTACTGCAGAAATTCAAGCCTCCTCGGAACGGGAACATGTGTAACTGAGGACAGTGTAGGTTTTAATAAGTTGATGCCCTCTGGTTGAGAGTAGGTGTGAGACAGTGGGTAGTCCTTGCAAAAGTTCAGGTTATAACACAAAAGTTAGGAAGTGGGAAGGAAAAAAATGAAACAAGTGTAATTAAATTTGGGAATCTCTTTATATTTGGCTGTTCTCTGCTTGTCTAAACCTAAATCTCATGGCCTGGGAAGGGCAGAGAGGCTCTGGAGGAAGGACAGTGTAGTCCTTGTTTCCTATTTGTGTTAGACATTTGGCCTCATACAAAAGCCAAACCGAGAGAATGTACCTGGGAAGTGAAAGCGTGAGATTCTAAGTTCAGACAAAGGCAGTTTCCATTCCACTTTTGTGTGGGAACTGAGGCATTTTCTGTTGCTGCCAAATGCTGTGAGAACAAAATGGAAGGATGTGGACCTCAGCTGCCTGATTCACTCTTCCAGAGTTCACTTGCTGCTTGCTTGCTTCCTTCCTCGCTAGTAGCTTTGAAAGTCAAGGGTAACAAGATGTTTTGTTTACGTGCATGATGGTTCTCATTGGCTTGTGGTTTATTCATATACACATGGGTGTGGGGAGGAGGATGGATGGATAGGATCAGCTCTGAGTACTTTCTGTGAAGCTTTTCCCATACCACGTGAAAGCTCTTCTAAACTCATAAAAATCTCATTGTAGAGGTATCCAGAATTGCCTGAAAAGAAAGGCAATGTCCCAGGAAGTCATTCGTTCATTAGTAGGAGGGAAGCCCTGGTGCCTGAAAACAAATTAATAATGTTTTTGATCCAGCTCATCTTAAATGCGATGTGGTAACCAGGTGTCAAGAGATAGGAAGTTCAGGTATTATAATGACAAGTGCTGTGAAGAGTCAGTGTCATACTAGAGAAGAGTCATAAAAGTCCCTTTTACTGAAGATTGCTATCTGAAGAGATGAGAACTTGCTCTCCTAGGATGCTGCACAGCTGTGTTTTAGCACAGTTTTAAAATGGAATAGCTGTCCTATTTTACTGAAAGCAAAATCTTCACCCTATTCATTTCCATAGATTGTAAAGCAACAGGCTTTTCTGTTTATTTAAGGACACGGAGAGCAATGCTTTCCATTTACTTCTCAACGCCATCTAGGAAGTGCTGAATCTTGGCTTATGAAAGTGACAGTAGGTGCTATTGCTGGCGTCTCCAGTGCGTTATGCTAGCATAATGTTACGGAGGCTGTCAGGGAAACTAGAGCTTTGGGATTCATAGTTGATCTACATGGACCTTCCTTGACAATTTCTAGTATGAATTTGAATTTCAGGCTGCCAAGAGAGGGAGTGAGATACTGAAGCTTTGGAAAGAGAGTTAGGACTCTAGAGCTTTGTCTCACAAACTGAGCTTCACAAAGCTGAAGCTGCAAACCAGCGTTAGAAATTCTTCTACTGCAACACTGCTCTGGTGTGAAGCAAACCCTCATGCTACACTTGATCAGAAATTTAACTTGCAGTACCAGCAGAAGCATTCTTGCCTGCAGCCTTTTGTCCAAGTAGTCGCCTCACAAATGTCTTTTTTTCAAAATTTTTGGAGATCAGTGTTCAGATATCCTAGCCTTCTCCCTCAGTACTTTTCTTCTAATTCCTTTGACTTTGATTTTCTAAATGAATGTTAATGATTCTATGCCTTTTGGTGTTTGATGTGGGTTTTAAAAATTTATTTATTTCTCCTTAGGTTTGAAAGTGTTAGTGACTTTACCTCAGAGCTAGAAGACAGTGATGATCCAACAGCTTATGTCACCAATTTGACATACTACCACCTTGTCCCATTTGAGACTGATATTCTGGACTGAGGCTGCTCAGTGACGCAGTCAACCAGCATCCAGCCGACCTCTTTGTCCACAGGCTCTGCTATCTCTGGCATTGCATCTCTGTGAATAAAGCTGTATGGGCAAGACCAACAGCTGAGAAGTTGCAGCAAGTACGCCACGAAGCTGGTTTTGTAGTCTGGCCCTCTGTTGTGTGTTGTGGAGACATCTTGTAAGGAGGTAACTGCTTCGCTGTTGACAACAAACTCGTTTTCTGTGAAAGCAAGGCGACCTCTTGGGGCTCGAGGAAATCTCTGCTACGTCTGTGGGAACTGCCACTCTGACACAGACATCAGGAACTTGTGCTGTAGTATGCTGTCACCGATACTCCTTGGCTTGCAGTGCAAGTTGAGGCTTCCTCTTTTAGGATACCATCAGAAGCTTCCCCAGATGGTGTGACCACACTTTTTATGCTATGTAAGCGAGAAGGCAAACCAGCTGAATTTTGTCAGTTTCTTCTGTGGTTGCTTAATGGAGGTCTTGCGGGTCAACTTTTGCTCAGCTACTGGATGACTGGTGCCTTACACGAGATGTCAGAAATACCATTGAGTGCCTCCAGGAAACAGAACATGTGAGCTGACCGCTTTGCTTCTTTTAATCGTGGGGTTTTATATAGTCACTGAAGAGGTGGCTACTCTTTCCTGGAACAGTAAAGCAGACAGCAGCTGGCATTGCAGTGGACCGTGCGTGATGTTTGGGTACCCGTGTGATTTCCAGATATCTGGAAGACTGATGGGAAAGCTGAGCTGCCCCCTGCTACGAACGGTCAAGACTGTGACAGGCACTTCGATATGATTTTTTTTGTCATGTGGACCAGGAAATGTGAATGGTGCTTACAGTTGTTTACATCAGAGAGATAATTCCCTATGCATATTCCTCTCCAGAGGATGGGGAGGAAGACAATGAGATTTACGTTGTGTTTGGACTGAAAAAGAATGATAAGCTACAGTTTGTCTACAGAGGTAGGAAGAACACTCTCTGCTGCCCGCCTGGCTCAGGGAGTCTGTCTAGCTTTCCAAGATCCGCCTGCGGGGCCGGGTGCAGGCCTCGTTGTCATGTAATGCCATGGGTTTCAGTGGAGGTAGGACAGCGGGAGCGAGAGCGGGATCGGACCCTGCAGCCTCTTGACTACCAAGTAGTGCAATGTTAAAATCTCCTTGGGGTCTCTCTCTTGCGGAGCACTCCGAAATCCCGGCTCTCACTGTGAGTGCTCAACGCTCACCAACATGACCTTTCATTGAGCCTTTTGCAATCTGTTTGCAAAAATGAATTTGAAGGGATCGAAATTGGAAGGAATGCATTTTGGACTTGTTTTGTGGTAAAGGGGCTTGCTTGGTCCTGAAGAAGTTGATACAACTCCCTTCTGCAAACTTTTCATTTCTATCTATAGAATAACAGTCAAACAGAATTTGCTAATGTAAATAATAAATTATTGAGAATCCTAATTCTTTTACACAGTATGTTTTTAAAATATATTTTAATGAAATAAAATATAACGCACATTCAATACACTTTCTGCAGCTTAAAACAGCGACTTTTTTTTTTTTTTTTCTTTTCCTTTGAGGACACTTTCCCAACCATGCCAAATTGCCAAATCTGTTCTTTCTTCCTCTAGCAGTTTTGGAAACATGCTGAGTTTTGGCAATTCTTTCTGTGCTCTGTGTATTGTTGCCCATTCTGCCGATAATAGTGTATACTTGAAACCTCTCTGCCTAACTGTTGATCTTATGTCTAGGTGCATGTGGTTCAATGCCACTAAGGTTAGTAGGGGAATTCTGCATTTTCAAGACTACAAGTGAAATCAAATCTGGCAGTTATTCTTTTTGAAGATAAAGCAGATTGTTATATGTGAAATTTCTGGAATAGAATTATGTCTTCACTCATGCAAAGGCTTTCTGAGCAGCCTCTTGAATTGAACTTAAGGTTTTTTGGAATTGGAAGGTTTTTTTATTTGTTTAGTTTTAACTCCTTTGTCAATGCTTTCAGTTAACCATGGTAAGGTAGAAATAGTGTCTAGTAAACATGTGCAGTGGATTGAGAATTGGAATATTCGATTTTAATTCCTGGCCCTGCTGTCAGCCCACCATGTTGCTTTGAATAATTTGACTTTATCTCCCTATCCCTGAGTTTTTCCGTGTGTAATGTTTCGAAGAGCACCAAGTGTCATTGGCTTTTGATGCACTACGTCCCCTGGTTCATTTGAGTGTTCCTATGAATCTTAACCACATGATAACTGCTTATCTTTTAAAAAGCACTCTAAAATCCATTGATTAAAATATAAATAGAGAAGTATTGCTAATTTTTAAAATGTACAACCATATTCCTCACATGAAAACTGGCTAATCTGCATGCACAGTAAAGTCTTCAGGGAAGGGAGTCTAATGCAAAGGAACTAATCTACAAACAGATGTTGCACCCATTTCACTTGGATTTTTCAAAAGCCATTTTGATCAAGTATTTTCAAGAGATTATGTCATGTGATTTATTTCTCTTAGCTGAAGTATGTTTATTTGATGAATCAAAGGAATGCAAATGACCATGTATATTACTTTGTCCATAGAGTCAATTAAAAAAACCCCAACATTCCTGGGTTAAATTGCTGCAGCTTTCTCATGTGGACCAGATGTCTACAACTGGGAGAGGTTCAGAGTATGAATTAAGCATATGGTTGATTCATATGTACAGATACCTTACTCTTGATCAAAAAAAAAAATAAAAAAAATCTGAGTTTGAACACATGATTGAAAAGGAACACAGAATTTTCTGGGTTCTTTGTTGGGGTTTTTTTCTTCCCAACCAGCTCTTATTATAGACTAGTAGCATCCTGCAAGAAGATAATCCAAACTTATTGTGCGGATATCATTCCATTAAATTTTGTCTTTTGATGTAGCAGAATGCTCAAATTTCCCAATCGTATCTCTGTTTCCATTGTGTTTGGTAGTATGTAGTGTTATAAAGAGAATGTCACTTGCAACAGCAGATGGGTTAATACAGTAATTCTAAACACTTCAAGTGTGAAAGGGATGTTGGAGCCAGAGGATAGGCCTGTAAAGCAACAGTATAAACATAGGCAGTTCTGAAAAAATCTGCAGTCAGAAGAGAATGTTTTGCCATCAAGGCAGAATAAGGTCTTTGTGTAAAGCTCATGGTTAAAAATGTCATTGGTTAAGCCAGTGCTGAAGAGTAAAGATATTCCTCAATCAATATAATGTGATAAAGGGCTGATAAATAGGAGGTAAAAATGTATACACAACTACAAATGCATGAGAGTTGTGAACAGTGTACTAACATGTAAGCCTGTTACTCATTAAAGTAGCCCTAAGCTTATGTGTAAGTAATGAGAGGGTGAACCTGGCCCCTCTTGGAGAATTTTTTTTGGGAGCAGAGAGCCGATATGAGCAGTTCTCACTCTGCTGAGAAAAGGAAGGCTCCAGCAGCAATGTTCATTCTTGCCCTGCCCTGTTATCGTCTCTTTCCTATTCTGGGCTAGTGGGTCTCCAGCTCACGTTTTGAATTACTCTGGGCGGCTGGACTACTAGCACATGGTTCACTCACAAAGCCAGAGGGCACAAGACCACTGCGGAGCAAGCGTGTACCTTCAGCTGTGTCCCACCAAACCTTCATGCAGGGCTTGGAACACTCTCAATGGCTTCCCCCTTAATGTCCTAGCCATTACACGTGAGTGAGAGGAGACCTGGGCCTGTGGTACCTGCCTCAGCTGAACCATCAAGTGCTCAGAAGCGGATAAAATATGACAAAGTAGAACCTGCTTTGGTCTGTGGACCAAATGTCTGTCGTCTTTTGGTGTGACTCCCTTCCAAAACAGCCTTGCAAATGTCTCATGGGGGGTGGGAGGGTTGCATGCATTTTTTCCTTCAACAGCACCCTTCTGGGGAAGCGCCCTCACAGAAGAAAAAATATTTTTCAACAAAGCAAATACCTAAAAAAGTATCTTAGCTACTTTTTCTTCTTTCACCTTGATGACTGCAAAAAAACATTCTTATCTTCTTGTAGCTGCTTCTCTGCTGGGGTGGGGGTTAAAATAAAAAGGTCTTGAGAACTAGGGATTCATCCCGAAATCTCTGTGCTTTGGGGATTTGGGATTTGCCTTCATTTTTCATACAATGGTTTGGGTTGGAAGGGACCTCAAAGATCATGTAGTTCCAACCCCCCCTGCGATGGGCAGGGACACCCTCCACTAGACCAGGTTGCCCAAAGCCCCATCCAACCTGGCCTTCAATACTTCCAAGGATTGGGCTGCCACAACCTCTCTGGGCAACCTGTTCCGGTGTCTCATCGCCTTTGTAGTGAAGAATTTCATTCTAACATCTAATGTAAATCTACCCTCTTTTCGTTTAAGCCCATTACCCCTTGTCCTGTCATTACTCTCCCTAATAAATAGTCCCTCTCCAGCTTTCCTGTAGGCCCCCTTCAGGTACTGGAAGGCTGCAGTTAGGTCTTGTCTTCTCCAGGTTGAACAACCCCAACTCTCTCAGCCTGTCCTCATACAAGAGGTGCTCCAGCCCTCTGATCAACTTCGTGACCCTCCTCTGGACTCTCTCCAACAGCTCCGTATCCCTCTTGTAACTGGGGCCCCCAGAGCTAGATGCAGTACTCCAGGTGGGGTCACGAGAGCAGAGTAGAGGGGCAGAATCACTTCCCTCAACCTGCTGGTCACACTTCTTTTGATGCAGCCCAGGACACAGTTGGCTTTTGTCCACGGTTGATTGTGGCTGGGCTGCTGGCACTCCTATCTGGATCCCACGGGTCGGAAAGAGCGTGTGTCTGTGGAGATGATGGCTGCCTGATTGCACCAGAGCCCTGGCTTGCTCCTTGGCGGAGGTGGCGGGGACACAAACTGATCCCTCAGCAGGGGCAGGGAGGCCTGGAGTACAGGCAGGTTCTCCCCTCCCTTGTTTCATGGTAGCTGGTGCAGAAATGGCCACTTCTATAGGCCAGTCCTGCTGAAAAGGAGTAAGAGGGAGGGTTTATACACGACTTGTAGCCATGGTGGTGGGCAGTTAATGCACATCCATCTGTATGGGGACACTCTGGCCATTTATATGTACTGGTGGGGCTCCCCATGGGGCCGTCAGGGCAGGGGTGGCAGCCGGGGCCTGTCCCACCGCCCTGCCAAGAGGAGGGCACTGGGGTGGCCCCAAACATCAGGCACTACCCTGGGGACAGGTCAAGGACAGGCTGGGACATGGACCCGCTGTGGGAGTGGGAGACCGGCCCTGCTGTGGTGTCGCTGGGGCAGGGGCTGATGGCCAGGGGTGCTGACATGGGGTCCTGGGCCGTGGACAGGTGGGGGAGCCCCGGGCTGGGCAGGGACAGCCAGGCCTGTGGGTGCCCTCGGGGCTCGCGTGCTGGACGCTCAGGATTTTTGTCCTGCATGTTTTGGAAGTATATTTATTTTTGCCACAGTTTTTAACATCAGGTACCCTGATGTTACGAGCACATGAAATATGGTGCAGAATTCAGCTATTGCTGCATTCAAAAAAAAGGACCAAACAAACAAACCCCAGTCTTTCATCATTTAAGAAAAATGTAGCTGAAATAAAATTCCATCTCTTAGATTTCTAAACAAGACTTTTCCCCATGAACCCATTGTAAAATCCCCCCATGCCCACAGCATATATCACAGGGCACGCAAAGGGCTGCCGTCTATCTTGGTGGTACGTTTCTTCAGAAACCCAACAATGAACATGTAATTTTCAGGATTATTCATTAGTTACCATCTTAGGATTCTAACAGAAGTGAGTAGCACAAGGATTTCAGCCCCAACTCCCTTTCCACAATGCAAAGCTAATTCCTATGTAAGCCACATTGTTAAAAAGCTGATCTTTATTTTCTCCACGACTTTGGCTTCTCCCTTTGGCACGCTGCGTGGGGATGGTGTGTACCAGTCCTTGCTAAGAGCTGCATGAGCAGAACAGAGGTATGCTGGTGCCTTAGTGAAGGAACAGGAGGTACGTGTCCCTTGGGAGGAACAGTGATGACAAAATCATTTGGTTTTTATTTTTCAGGTCATGAAATATGCTGGCATTATAAAGTTGCCAAATCTTAAGAGAGTTAGGGAAGATAAAGGGTATCACACTACACTATGTCTTGTCCACCAGTCTTTTGTTATAACAAATATTTTTAAAAAGCTCAGTCTTGGATTCCAAGGCCATTCTTTATAGCAACAATACTCATCATCAAACTCTTTTAAAAATATGTATGACTGTTTTCTAATTGCTTCCTATAATAACATTCCTGCTCCAGCCAGCTATCTCTGAACTCCCTTGCCCACGCATACACAAATTATTCAGGCTATTTAACCGGTCAGCTTTCATCAATGTAATTGCTTTTGTATGGAAATATTCACACCCTGAAGTGCAGTTCCCAAGTTTTATAGCACAAAGAGCATTCCCATTTTCAGTGTTGTCAGGTAATTTCTTCTTGCTCTAACACTATTCCTGTTATAATTAATATTCTTAGTAATATATATACATTGGGGGATTTAGATAATGGAAAAATACCAAGGTAATATCATACACAATATATCTAGATTTAATAAATGGACAATTTGCATTCACCCAGAAGTCCATAGCAGCAGTGAAGATGTAGTAATTGCTTGGATGCATTTAGCAATTGAATTGTATGAATTCAGACTTTCTTGGGGTTTCCCAACCCCTGTTACCACGTCCGTGTTTCTTACAATCAATGTCTATAACGCCACCAGCATCTGGTGAGAGAACAGCTTGGACTTTCATATCACAGAAGGGGAGATGGGACACCAGGAGGTGGCTGAGGCAGGATTTTGCAGAGCTTAGTTTTTGTCCTAGCAGGACATCTAGCAGGCAGATGCCTTGCACCATAGGACGGGAGTTGCTACAGTGGTTTACGTTGTCCTTCTTCACTTGAAATGCTGCCATTAAAAGGAACCTGCTCACATAAGGATTTAGAGGAAAGCTCCTTATTCTCTAAAGATGCCTTTTCAAATTTTGCATAGTAGTAAAATTCATTTTCTGCTGCCTGGTGAGGCTGCCTACATGTCTGGTTCCAGATCAGCTCTCAGCTCCACGAGGGCCTGCTACTGCCAGAAAGGACTGGATTAGACCCCTGCCTGGGCTACGGAGATGCCTTCAACACCCATCTTCTAGTCCTCAAATTCTGCTAAACAATTTTGAGAAACTTTTAGGTAGAAATGACAGCTGATACACTGGCAAGAGAAAACCCAAATGTGAACATTGACTCTTAATTAAAAGCATCCTAGCATCAGCTCAGTGTGTGTTTTTTCAAGTGAACTTCAAAAAATAGAGGATTCTTCTCTAAAATCTTTTACAGCATACGTGGAGCTCCATGTAAGTCCTTGTGTGTCCCTCTGGTACAGCCCTTTCTGACACAACCTGGCAAAAATCAAACTTGGCCACAGTTGCAGTGTGTGTGTTTATCAGGTCCGGGAGCCACTGAGCCTCCTTTGGCTTCCCTGGCATCTCACGAGAGGTTGTCAACTCCTTGGAGACACGGGTCCTCACTACAAAGCTCTGTGTTGTAACCTTAAAATGCCTCCAGCATTCTGGGGGGGCCCAAGCAGCTTCAGTCATTTCCATTAGTAAGTTAGCTTTGTTTAGCATTGTAGTTTAGTCTGGAAACCACCTACAAGTAATCATGACCTCTTGTTTAGCTGTATCACCTTGTACCATGCAGGCTGGAGACAGAAATAATAACATGTATCAGAAGCCAACTTTATTATGCAAAATGAAAAAAAAACCTGCCAGTGGCACCAGCAAAACAACCATTGTCCATTGTTTTTCCTTATAGCTATGAAGTTGAACAGAACCCGTGACTTCTGAAGGAACATACATTCTTTTCAAAATAGAAATTTCCCAAATTTTGCCAAGTTTCCTTTTGTCTCCTGGGAGCTGGCTTCAGCGGTTGAGCGCAGTGATACCAAATGCTGCATTCAGCTGTCTTGAAGTGACCTTCAGATAGAAAAGCAAGCAGTGGGTGTATGTGGAAGGCTGGGCAGGAGGCACAGGGATGGCTTAGAAGGAGAGGGATGGAGAAATAAGGGAAGGATTGTAGTGCAGAGGAGATCTGCAGGGACAGTTTCAGTCTTGAAACTGCAGTAAGTCATCTTTGTCAGAGTAAGGGTGGGCTTGTGTGCTCTTCTACTGGCAGCATCTAGGTGCTGAATCCACTGTTATCCTGTAAGGAATGGTGTGAGCCCTGGCTGATTTTGTTAAAAGGAGATGTCTGTGTCTGATCAGGAGCCCTTGTATAGAACAAGTGTGCTGAACTTTTTGGAAACAAACATTTTGCAGTGACAAAATTTATCATGATTCCCCCTTTAAAGCACTGCACAGTGAATGTAAAGAGTTTAGCAATTCAGCTTCTGTTTCAATTAGTCCCCCATGCATCTTACACTGCATGCTTCATTTTGATATTTTAGGACTAAAAATGCACATGGCTGCAGGTGTGTGGGCACTAACAGGCTTTCATTGCCCTGACCACCCTCACCTGGGATTCTACCCTCTCACCAGAGACTATTTCAGCTCAGCCCCGGGGCCTTTAGTCCTTTCCTTAGATGGACTGAAGGAGTGGCTGCCCTTAGTCTTGCTCCTGAGGTGTTGTGGAGGTTTCCTGGGCTGCACCCTGACCTGCCATGTATATTACTTTATGCTCACTGGATGGATGGTGGGAGCTGGTGCTGTTATCACCCTGCTTACCTCATGGTGAGTTCTTCTAAAGAGACTACATGCTTGGGAGTGTGTTCTTTCTACAAAGTATGAGTTAATAGTATAGTTGTTGTGGTCTGGAGACTATAGCTGCTTGATGGCTCAACTGCTAGAAAGCACTGATATGACATTGATACTTATGAGGGATTAGTGATGTTCTGGGTTTTAGAATAAAATGGTGAAATATGTTCACATGTAATTTCCAGAAATAATCAATTTACAGGTTTTGAGGCTGATCATTGGTTTCTGGGAGATTTTCTTGTCTTCCTTTTCTGATTCTAGCCTGTATTAGTAAAGACTTTATCAATGGGTAGTTAACTTGAAATGGCTTATTGGTGTTGCATCTCTGTAGAATGACTTAATATCCAATTTAGTCAAAGAAGCTGGCATTGTAGTAATTACAAAATTGAACCCATATTGGCCATATACTCAGTGACTCCAAGTGGTAAATATGATCATTGCAGGAGGAAGAGTAGAGGTGTCCCCTGGCAGATGGTCTGTAAAAGTCAGGGGTTTGATGGGTGGGATGTCACTATGGAGCCTGCACAATCACAGCTGGTGTTGAATGTGCAAGCAACACACTTTTCAGAAAGAACACTTTTGATCTCCTTTCTACCTAATCACTACTGAAGTGCAGGTGGGAAAATACCAGAACACCCTGGGGTTTGGTTGTGAACAGGTTAAGAGGGCTGGGAATCCCACTCCTCAAGTCGAGGAGATAACAGGGCTATTTAAGCAACCTGTACTGAAATGTACAGCTCCTGGGCTGTAAGAAGACTCGCGATTAAATTTGTCTGCTTTGTGCTTAACAACCTGAGAAATGATGAAGGAGGCAAGCCAGCTGTGGAGGATGGGTGATTAGATACATGACTGAGGGGACAAAAAGCTGACTGCTAATGGGTCATGTTAGTGAAACAGGAGCAAGAATGCCAGTCAAGTGATATAATAACAGGTACTATAGCTATATATAATGATCTTACTAGGCTTTGGGTTAAGCTGTCTGAAGTGTTTGCAAGGAAAACAGACATTTTTTTCATAAGACTACAGTGCCATACAGGACTTTTATGAAGCAAGCAACAGGGTAGGGAAATATATAGCTCAGTGAGTCAGGAGAGAGTTGCAGAGCAGTTGCATGGCCATGATAAATAGAAAATATGAAATTACCACTTTAGGCGGCTCTGAAATTGCAGAGCCAGATCCAGGGCGTTAGCCTGATCAGGGAGTATCAGGCACTGTAGTGCCTCCTAGAAGAATAGGCTTTTCACCAGTAGAGTGCCTCAGGTTAATGAGGGAAGCAGGATGCAATTAGACTTTAATGTGCAAGTTTTAGGTATCTAAATGGTGATTCATTAATAGCTGTGAAGGAAGACGGCTGTATTTTGTATTTTATATGCAGTTAGATGCTCTCACTTGGGAACTTCCCCTAACACATTTGATTAGCCTGAAGAGGGAAAACATGCTCCCTGTGCACTGTACTGTTATCGTTCTGGTTGGTGAAGCAGCCCCTGACATAACGCACATCAAATGGGACTCCAGGCTGCTGTGCTAAAAATAGCTGCCTACCGCTTACGACCGCAGCAGAGGCTACGGTTACAGCTAGAAACACAGACACCGATAGAGCTTATGAATGCTGAATTCTCGGTTAAAGGAGAAGTATGGGGCAGGCATTTGGAAAAAGTCTTACTCTGAACAATTAAAACCAGTAGTGAGCTTTCTAGAGCATAGGAATAATTACCCCAGGTGGGAAAAGCCAGCTTCCACCTGGCTGGTGCCACACTTCAAAAAGTGGTGAATTTGAATTTCTGCTTGGATCAGGACTTGAGATGTCTCACACCTCTAAATAAGTGTCAGCACAAGGCTTGTAGCAGGATCTGCTACTGGGTCACCCAGTGTAGATGCACTCCCTTTCATGCACCACCTTGCAGATTTAAGGTAGGGCCTGTTTATCTCTCTAGATCCAGCACAACAACTTAAACCTTTTGAATGGCAAGGGCCTGGGAGGAAGGATGTGACATGCAATGAACACTACTGATTCCTTACGACATTTTCCTTTGACTATGATCTGTTGCCTGAGCTTATGTGGTAAAGATAAAGCCCTTTCTGGGAACCTTTTGGACTAGGATTCCAAGTCCTTATTCCATTTAATCTGCAGAGCTGAGGAGTGTCTTGTGATCCATTGCAATTATTATCAATAACCTTTCCCATACTATAGATAGGTACTATAGGTAGATGCTATATGGAATTCCCTGTTCAGAAGCCAAGTTGGGACACTCAAACGTGGGACTAATGTTAAAAGTAAGGGAATTCCACACTTGTTTTCATTTCACCCTGTTAATGCCAGTGTTGCTTAATCTTAGAGATGACACTGATTTAAGATAAACATTTTAGGCAGCTGAGCGAAACATATAGATATGAATGTTGGTATGCTAACATTTTTTTGAGGCAAAAGTTGGAGGGACTTAAGTTTTATTAAGAGTAACTGGCAGGAATAGGGGGAGAAAAGGTGAAGCTTTTAAGTCCAGACTTCCTTCATAAGCATTTCTGTGTTCCTAAAAACTTTACCGACTATATCCATTGGTTTAAAACAAAACAACCCACAGATATTCTCAGCCTCCAGGCCTGGTTTTCCATATATTCCTATACCATCATGGCAAGACTTTTTTTTACAGCAATTTTCACCCTGAACAGTTTCATTATAAGATGATGTTTCTAATTTCCCCCTGATATTTTTATCCCTGTTTTTGTCCCTGCTCCTCTCTTGTCACTTTACCACTAAGAAAGGTGCAACAAAAGAGAGAGGAAGCATTGAAGGGGGGGGGGGGAAACCATACCAATGAAAATGTAGAGCACTGTAAAACTGCTGTAGTTTTCTTAAATGGAATCAGGAAAAATGACAAGGTATTTTAATACCACAGTTCGGGTTTATGCCAATAAAACCTAGTGTTCTGATCTCCTGCCTTTCTGAGGTACTCTCCCTGCTTCTGCCTCCCTTACAGAAGTTCATTTACAGCTTGCTGAAAATGACTCTAGACCTTAGATTGAATTTTATTTCTAACTTTCTGTGCCTCCATGTGTACCTCAACACACAGTTATCAAAACGGTATTAACATTCTTTTTGAAGGTCATATTGATAATTAGTATTGGAAGAGAGATTTTTTTCTGAAGCTTAGTGAGTGGAAGACTCTGGATCATCTCCTTTATGGCTTGGCATAGTAAAATTGTTGCTGAAATACAGATTGTAAAAAAGAAAGCCTGCTAGCTGATGAGGCTACAAGCTGGCTACGTTGACACAAAGCATTTAGTGCATTATACTCACTAGTAAATTTTTAGTGCTTCAGAATGAAAAGCTGCTTTCTGCAAGTTTCTGAGTGTAAGGTTTAGGAATGATATCTGATACCAAATCCCATGTGCTAGTGTGTTTAGATGTGCTGAAAACAGAAGAGGACCAAACCCTTTTACAGAGCAGGGACAAGTTCAGCTATGGAAATGAAGCCTCTTAGCTTGCTAAAGTGAATGGCAAGCTTCTAAGTTTTCCCAGCTCCAGTCAGGGCTCTTGCTGTTGACATTTCTTAGAGTGGGAGGAAGGAGCGTTCTTTTGTTCTCAAGAGGAAAGTTTAATCCCTCTTTTTAGAGCAAGAGAAACTAACAGGGAACAGTTAAGCAACCAGATCAAGGATGTGCATAGAGAATGTGTGGAGTACACAGCTGCAGATCCTCCTCCGCTAACACCAAGATAAACTGGAGGCCCCTGTTTCTTCTGTTTCCACATCTCTCTCAAAACATTCCTGAGGTTAATCTTTACAAGTTTGAAATTGTAGAATCGGAATTATTTAGGTTGGAAAAGACCTTTAGGATCATCAAGTCCAACTGTTAACCTAGCACTGCCAAGTCCACCAAACCATGTCCCTAAGCACCACATCTACTTATCTTTTAAATACCTCCAGGGACGGTGTCCCAACCACCTCTCTGGGGAGTCTGTTCCAATGTCTGACCACCCTTTCAGTGAAGAAATTTTTCCTAATATCTAATCTAAACCTCATCTGGTGCAACTTGAGGCCATTTCCTCTTATTGCTTGTTGCTTGGGAGAAGAGACCAACACCCACCTGGCTACAACCTCCTTTCAGGTAGTTGTAGAGAGCAATAAGGTCCCCCCTCAGCCTCCTTTTCTTCAGGCTAAACAACCCCAGTTCCCTCAGCTGCTCCTCATAAGACCTGTTCTCTAGGCCCTTCNGAGCCTTGTTGAACTTCATACAGTTGGCCTTGGCCCATTGATCCAGCCAATCCAGATCCCTCTGTAAAGCCTTCCTACCCTCAAGCAGATCAACACTCCCGCCCAACTTGCTGGTGTCTGCAAACTTACGGAGGGTGCACTCGATCCCCTTGTCTAGATCATTGATAAAGATACTAAAGAGAACTGCCCCAGATACTGAGCCCTGGGGAACAACAGTTGAGACCCTCTGCCAACTGGATGTAACTCCATTCACCACAACTCTTTGGGCCTGGCCATCCAAACAGTTTTTTACCCAGCAAAGTGTATACCTGTCCAAGCCATGAGCAGCCAGTTTCTCCAGGAGAATGATGTGGGAAATGGTGTCAAAGGCTTTACTCAAGTCTAGCTGAACAATAGCCACTGCCTTTCCCTCATCCACTAAGCAAGTCATCTTGTCATAGGAGATCAGGTTAGTCAAGCAGAACCTGCCTTTCATAAACCCATGCTAACTGGGCCTGATCACCTGGTTATCCTGTACCTGCCATGTGATGGCACTCAGGATGATCTGCTCCATAACCTTCCCTGGCACTGAGGTAAGACTGACAGGCCTGTAATTCCCCAGATTCCTCCTTCTAGCCCTTCTTGTGGCTGGGCCTCACATTGGCTGACCTCCCCAGTTAGCCAGGACTGCTGATAAATGATTGAAAGTGGCTTTGTGAGCACTTCCACCAGCTCCCTCAGCACCCCTTGGTCGATCC
>VXBL01000240.1:122165-141246 GCA_013400195.1 Aramus guarauna | reverse complement strand
TAAGTGGTGTAGCAGGTTGCTAACCATTTCCCCTTTGATTATGGGGGCTTCATTCTGCTCCCTGTCTTCCAGCTCGGGGGGCGGGTACCCACAGAATAACTGGTCTTACTGCTAAAAACTGAGGCAAAGAAGCTGTTAAGTACCTCAGCCTTTTCCTCATCCTTTATTACTATGTTCCCCCTGCATCCAATAAAGGATGGATATTCTCCTTAGTCCTCCTCTTGTTGTTAATGCATTTCTAGAAACATTTTTTGTCTTTAACAGTGGTAGTCAGATTAAGTTCTAGTTGGGCTTTGGCCCTTCTAATTTTCTCCCTGCATAGCCTAATGACATCCTTGTAGTCCTCCTGAGTTGCCTGCCCCTTCTTCTGAAGGCCATAAACTCTCCTCTTTTTTTTTTTCCTGAGTTCCAGCCAAAGCTCTCTGTTCAGCCGGGCCAGACTTCCCCACCAGCCTGTCTTTCAGCACATGGGGACAACCTGCTCCTGGGCCTTTAAGATTTCTTGAAGAGTGTCCAGTCTTCCTGGACTCCTTTATCTTTCAGGACCGCTTCCTAAGGAACTCTGTCAACCAGGCTCCTAAACAGGCCAAAGTCTGCCCTCTGGAAGTCCAAGGTAGCAGTTCTGCTGAACCCCCTCCTTACTTCTCCAAGAATTAAAGAGTATTTCATGATTGCTATGCCCAAGATGGCCTCCAACTGTCATATCACCTACAAGTCCTCCACTGTTTGCAAGCAACAGGTCCAGCAGGGAACCTTCCCTAGTTGGCTCACTCACCAGCTGTGTCAGGAAGTTATCTTCCACACACTCCAGGAGCCTCCTAGACTGTTTTCTCTCTGCTGTGTTACCAGCAGGCATCTGGTAAGTTGAAGTCCCCCACGAGAACAAGGGCTAGTGATCGTGAGACTTCTCCCAGCTGCTTATAGAATATTTTGTCTGCCTCTTCATTCTGGCTGGGTGGTCTATAACAGACTCCCACCATGATATTTGACTGGTTGTCCTTCCCATATTGGCCTTATATGATGATAATATAATATGAATGAAAATCCAAGGATCAGCTAGGTAAAGGAATTGGTCCTCCTTCCGGCCTGCCTGCCAGGCAGGAATAGGGCTGAGGCTGCTCCACAGGGGAAGGGGAGCTGGGAGTGAAGGTGAAGCAAAGCAGGTAGGACAGTGCCCTCATGATGAGTCCCAGTCCCACAGTGCCTGGGCACAGAGTAGAGTGGGTTGGGTGACAGTGACCTGGGGCAGTCAGGAGTCCAGCTTACCAGATAAGTCCATAGTAACAAGCAGGTCCAAGGCTGGGAAGTAAAGTTGTTGGGTTAGGGTCTGGGTAGGTGAGGGGCAACGGTGGACATGTGGCCACCTACAGCATAGCTTGGGCAGGGACCAAGGGAAAGGGCTTGCGTTTAAATGCCCTGGAAAGGGCAAAAGTATCCAGCAAGGCTTGTCCAAGCTCTGTTCCCAGCATTCAGATCCAAGGTCACACAGTTGCATTGCATCAGAGCTGGCCTTGAGCAATGACTATTAAAGCCCTGGCAGGGGGAGGAGAGGCTTCAGGGCCTAACACCAAGAACAAAAAGTCCATCAGAAAGTTGATGGAGCCATCTGATAAACATGTGGACAAGACTACTGCAGAGAAAATGATTATTTGTGTCTGCTTGCTGTAGAAGAAGCTGGGGAGATTCCCTGTGTCATTCTTTTTAGCAGTGATTAGTCAAATGATCACACTAAAATTTGAAGCAATGATGGAACAGGTTGATGAATAAATGGACTAAATTATAGAACAAATAGAATGAAAATTAACTGATTTCCAGGGCTGGTGCTAGTCCTCCAAGTATTTTGGAGGAGCTCAAAGGTAGACTGAAGAATGACCAGCTGAATTTGAAAGATGGCTAGTAAGATAGCAGGTGAAATTCAGTGCATGTAAATGTTAACTCCTAGGTAAAAGCAATCCTGTCCTCATGTACAATATTCTGAGCTATGACTTCATTATTTTTGCTTAAGAGTGAGATTTTGGGTTTATAATAGTTCCACGAAACCAACAGCTTAGCACTCAGTAGCAATAGAAAAAAAAGATGAAATATTACTACTGTCTGAGAAGAGAACAGACATAAAAAAGCCACTGCATGACTCTAAGGTTCACCCCCTTCATGCAGTTCTAGTCCTCTCATCTCAAGACACATTCATTACAGCAGGGGAAAGGCAATGTGTGTGAGCAAAGGTATGAGATGATCTGTTCAAGGAACAGTTAAGCAGGATGAACTTTACATTGTCCTTTTCCAAGGATGTATGAATGATATGAGATCTACAAAATCATGAGTGACATGGGAGGGTTGAATAGAGATTGCTTGCTTGTTTGTTCTGGCATGAGAACAGGGGGCCATCAAGTGATACTCGTAAGAGGTAGGCTCATTGCAAACAGGAGGTGGTTCGTGTGGAGTGAACGAGACCTGTTGTACTGCCCGACAAAGGATGGTTTGGGAAGGAGCCTGGAAAAGTGTTTGGAATAGAGTTCTGCTGAGGTTTACTATCTAGACAAACCACAGCAGGCTCAGAGTCCCTTGAGGCTGGGGAGACTTGGAGATGGGGAGAGTATTAGAGTGAAAGTGCCCCCTGAGTGGCATTTACTCTTCCTCATTTGCAGGTACTTTTGGAGGCAGAAAACTGAACTACGTGCACCAAGGTCTGCTCAGATATAACTCTTCCTGTGTAAAATCATAACAAAGGAACATACCTTTATTTTTGAAAACAAACTGTACTTTTTTTAATTCAAAGTGCATCTGTCCTAGGCATGATGCAAGGCTGTCATACTGCCATAAAAATTCAGTATTGAGTCTTTTGATCCACCAAATGTTCAGAAAAGCTTTGACACCGCATGCATGCAAGTCTTCAGAGTACAACTGTGATGCTAAAGAAAAACATTAGATGAAGTCCTCTGTTTTATTGTCCAGTGAGGAAGGTAAGCAGCCTGACAGCTGACCCTCCAGCATCAAAAAACTGTGGTTTTCTCCTGTCCTGCATATTCCCTAAGCTGTTGGGAATGCTTCTATAAAGATAAGATGCTGTCTTGCTCTTTGTGTACGACCTTCTTAAAACGTTTGTTCCTTTCCATCCTTCTGCTTTTGTGTTTTGAGGGAATTTGCCATGAGCAGTTTCCATGGTTACGAGGATATGGCTGCTTTTGGAGTGAGAAATCTGCAGAGAGCAAATACACAAACCAGTGCATCCAGGACAGGGGAAATGTGCTTTGTATCCGTAATGGCCACTCCACCCTAGGTAAAAGCCAATGTGAAATTGGAAAAATAGATGTTATTCTTAGCCTCCTTGTCTTATTGTGAAATGTAGCGCTCTCCTTTACCATTAGGTCTTGCTAGACTGCTGACAGCACTCTGATTTCTGTGGTGTCTTGAGCATTAAAGGGCAGGAAACAGGCTATGTTGCAAAATATGCTACTAAACAAAGTTGTGCAATTTTCTTGTGTAAGTAAGAAAAGTGCTTTCTCCCTCTTATTCAGAATTGTACACTTCTATTTTGTTCTTTCCTCCAAATAAAAGGGAAGAAAAGTCTGGAGTCTTTGGAGAAATGCAATGGTTCTCTCCTTGCCTTTACGCTCTTTGGTAGCATTGGCAAGTACTTGCAGCTCTGACCAGCTCCGTACAGCACTTCGTTTGTTGAACCCAGGAATAGTGTTGGACACACCTACAGGAGTGCAGGGCATGTTGTTAATATACACAAAAACCCCCTTATGGAGAAGCTGTGCTGTCACACACACAGGTTGCTGTAAACCTGAAGCAAGTCCCATGACTTCAGTCCCACTGAAGAACTCATTGCCTCTGCTACAAAATTTGAGGAAGCCTTTACTACAAACGCTGAGTTGAGTTAGCAGGCCTTTCTGAGAAGGCCAGCACAGAGCCTCTGCACAGCCTCTTCTTAGCCTGGAGTGAGGAGTTAGGGGATAACTAAGTCACTCTTTACAAAAAGTTTTTAATCTGGAGTGGTAATTGCCAATTAGGTAACTTTGGTTAATGCTTTCATGCAAGTCCTGACTGTAGGGAAAAGGAAAGGAAAAAGCAATAAAGGAAGATTTCTACATTAGAAATCAAACTTGGTGACTTTTCTTGTTCTCCTCCTCCACAGTGTTTAACTGTAGTTCTTTACCACTTTAACACAGAACTATTTATTTGAGCAAGCATCAACAAAATTTCCAAGGTGAGTGCAGCTGCATCTCATGGATGCTGAAAAAAGCACTCAGGGGACTAACCAATGTTACAGGCAAGACTACCAAAAGATTTATTCTGATTTATTTTATTTTCATTAACTGCTATAAATCCTTCATTTAACTACAGTTTAAAATGAGGCTTTTAGCTAAATACACCAAAAAAGCCATCCCATTTTTTAAATGTCTTGCATAAAGCCCAAGTTGCAGATGTCTTTGTTTGCAACTTCGACAGTACACCTCTGCAGTACTCAAGAAAAACAAAATGAGTTTTTGCTGGAAGAAGCAGCTAAGCATTTAGGGGAGCTTACCAAACAGTAGAACACTGCAAATGGCAACAAATATTCAAACCCGAAGGCAAGACACATCCAGACTTCTATATTCCAATAAAATGATTAAAATGAATGCCTCACTATATATAGTGGATGGCAGCTTAGCACCATGGCATATTTATATTTAATAGAGTGCTCTTTTAATGCTGCCAGTGCTGAAGAGTTAAGGAACTACTTGCTGTGATGGATGGGTTTCAGCCGAGCACGTGGCTGGGCACAGCTTGCTGATGCTCAGCCACCTGCCAGTCATGAGGCTCTCCTGACAAGGCAGAGGCCCCTTGGTGGGGAGAACTTTTGACAGGTATTTATTGGTGTTCTTGATCACCTGATAGAGGTGTCTGTGGTGGTAGCTTCTCATGCTGCTGGTAGCCATAGAGCACAGCTCTAGTCAAAACAAATTTGGGGAGAATTGGGACTGCTCTGAGATATGCAATAATAATTGTATGTGTGCTTCTGTCAACTAGCATCTAGCTGGCTCTGGGGGGTTTTATCCCTTTTGCTTTATGGAAATAACCTCTTACAGCTTTGTGTCTCAATGATGAAGACATGCAGCAGCCCTGGAGAAATGTAGTGGACACCTAGGTCAGTGACCCAGAAACACTTCTGCAAAGGACAGTTTAGGGCCAAGTAGTATTTGTGGCTGGTTCCTCTTCACCATCCCACTCTGAGAAACCTCTGCCAGCTGTGTGTTAAATGAGATGACTAACATCTGCCACATACTCATTAAACATTGCACATTTATGATACACAACCCTCTGCCAAATCTAGTGCTAATTAAGATCTGTAATGAGTGTTACTCTCCTCTTAATTAATATGAGCAGGGTGGAATTTTCAGCAATACCAAAGTGACTGAGGAGCTCAGATCTGCTTTTTCCAAAAGCAGCTTAAAGACAGAGAAGCCTTTCATTGGACTGAAATGGTGTGCAAACAGCAGTAGCAGTGGCTACTTTTATAAACTGGGACTGTCTGCACTGGGGCTGTGGACTGGTTTAAGTGTGTTATTCTGCTATAGTGAGATTGGTTATCACTGGGGCAATGTGATGGCTTTCCTTTAGCTAGCTCACTCCCTCCTCCAAAACACAGATGAGACTATTCTGGAGAAATACTGCACTTGAAGACTGAGTCATTCCAGAATAAAATCTCTCTCCTTTCAAGAGTGTCCACTCAAATGAACCCACAGGTCTTGAGTTTCTCACACATAGGCTGCACTTCAAATTCCCTGTGGCACAGGACTGTCTTGTTAGAAGGTCTTCTAGCTATCTAAAGGCAAAACTGCAGTAAGGATAGCTTTATTTTTTTTATTACTTCTGACCATCAGTCCTCTGTGCCACTCCTTTTTGCATAGGAGGATCCTTGTAATTCACTTGAAACATGGTCACTGAAGCACTGTAAGATCAAGATTGCAATGGATGTCTGCAGCTGTATGGTAAACCCATTGCATCAAATTCTTCAAAGTTGTCAAGCTGGGATCTGGTCTGCACTGGAAATTATGTGGAAGGAGGAAAAAGCTTCCTATTTTCAATTTACAGAAAACATTTTTTAAGATGCATCCAATATTGAGTAGAAGGAAATCTATGGAAAGTTGATACTAGAGCATGTACAGTTGTAAATCAGAGCATAACGCTGCATTAGAAAACATGAATCTTGCTCTGTGCAAATAGGAAGGAACTGAGTCTTTTTCAGCTGGCCTAGTATAAAAGATCTGACTCTTTCTTCTGGCACAGAAAAAAGTTAATTTTGAAAAATGCTTTAAATGTCCTTGTTACAGAAATTTTTTCAAACATTCAAATTTTTTATATATGTGTGCAATCTAAACATTGTCCCAACCAAGAGTCAAAGCCCCAGGCAAACACAATTTCTTTTTTGCCAACTGAAAAACTTTTAAAATTGCAGTTCCAAGTGTATGGAATAATCTGTAGAACTTCCTTAAAAATAAAGAGCTGATAGGAAGAGCACATGAATGCATGACTGCTCTTGTTCCATCAATGTGCTCACCTTTCTCCCCTGAAGCTTGGCTACGAATCTTTGCAGGGGTCAATTCAGCCTTTTTGCAGTTGCAGCAGATAAAAGGTTCTGTGCAGTTTTTGGTGTGGGGCCTCTTGGATGAAAGCCAAGGTCTTGATCCAGCTCTTAGGGAAGCAAATGGAAAGATGCCCATTAATGTGAGAAAAGCTTTAGATGAGACTCTTGGCCCATGGCAAGAGATTTTAATGGAGACTTTTGTAGTAGCTACATTTGCTCTGACTCCTTTGTCTATATAACTTTGTCTTCTAACGTGTGCAGTTCACAAGCTATCAATAGTGGCCCTTTTTTGGGGTGGCTGAGGAAGAGGTATTCTTAAAATAACTCCAAATATTTAGGGATTGAGAGTTCTGTGTGCATAAGCCTGTAAAAAACACAGTCTTTAGGGGAAAATAGCAGAGATAGGCCTTCTAAAGGCACAGCTCAGACACAGGCTCAAGTAGCAGCTATTAAATGAGAAAACCTGCTCTGTTAAAGCCAGTAAGGATCAGTACTGTTGGTGTTGCAATGTATGGCCAAGGATGCAGCTGAACAGTGATAGACACAAAGGTTTGACTTTGCCAGACAGAAACTTGCCCCTACTCACCTGCTAGAACCAGTCCTGGATTTCCCTTTCCAATGCACAGCCTCCATGCCATGGCTCCAGCTGGGGCGAACGTGTGTATTCTGGAAGACAGGAGATCCCCGCAGGGTGTGACTTAGACCACTTCACCTGGAGCCAGTGAAATGAAGACAAGCTCTAAGTCATATCTGAGAGGCAAGACTGTGCTTCTCAGGAGAAGCTGGTTTCTGTGGGAAGAGAGATCCTAGCTTCTGCTGGACCCCTGCAAGTGGACATCCTGTTGCTTTTCCCAACTGCAAGCTGCTTCCAAGTTCCTACAGCTGCTGCAGATCAGGCTGCCTCCTCTGCAAATTGCTGCTCCGATTCGCAGCACCTTATCCCTGTGCAGGATGGTTTGGTACCTGCTGAGCTCCTGCAGTTCCCATGTAAGGGTTTAGTAGCTCTCCTGCAGCGAGGGGAGCAGAGCATATGGTCCTCACCTCAAAGTGCTCTGGGGTTGCCTGATGAAATGAACCCCTGGTCATCCATCCCAGGATATGTACTGAGAGGGGAATATACATTGAATAGGCCACAGGCTGCTGCTGCACAATGCGGATAAATAGTCTTTTGCAGTAAGTTAAAGGGTAGAAAGACTGAGCTGTAACCAGGTGCTGAAGCAAAGCTGAGCTGATTGTAGCGAGAATCACAAAGGTATTTTCTCCCACTGGGTTCAGCTTTATCATCTAAGTTGATATATTTGGTGAGGGTCTAACAGGCTTTTCAGAAGCAGCAAGCAAACCCACAGAGGTAGAGCAGGAGACAAATGTATCAAAAATCAGATCAGTAGAGCTCCTCTCATCTGGTTTTTATTGGGTATTGTGGACAAGAGATAGCAATTGAGTTATTTGTAGAGGTATCCCAGCCTGTTTTGAGGAATATAATGAGCTTTTGCTGTAATCCAAAAATACTCTTGGTAATAAGGATAGCTGATTCTCAGATTAAGCAAGGCATCCCATCAGATCTAGTGTTTCTATTTAGAAATAAATGCCAGAAAAGAACCTGATATATTTTATTTCAAAATGCAAAGGGTGTACCTCTGTTCAAAGGAAGCATAGCTACAGTTTTGATTTGATCTACCAGCATTAGCTGAGTATATGTTCTCTAGAAAATAGGTCACAGCAAGAAAGGCAGTTAAATTTAAAGAGAAGATAGATGAGCGGTAGTGACTAGAGAGATTAAGGTGTTCAGCAGATGAATGGTGCTAGCTGACAAGCAGCCCTCTTTCATTTGGGCATAAATATTCATGCCTTCCACATTCATGCTAGACAGAGCCTTTTATTAAAATCTACTAAATAACAAAATTACAACCTCTGTTTCTTAGGTTGGAGGGCTTTGAGCCTACTGTGGCTGCCTGGTAGGAAAAATGTAAAGCTGCTCTGGTAAATGGTTATTCTTTGGTCACTTGTGAATTCCAGACCTGATCTATGATCTAATTGCCAAAATTTGGCACACTGCTTTTCAGGGTGGTAGCTCACTAAATAAATATAAATGCTATAATTGTTTTCTTGCTGCAAATATCCCCCATTCTAGCTTGTCCCCCAGCTTTGTTTCTGTGCCCGTGCTGTGAGAACAGCCAGGGCTCTCTCCCCTTTCCTGCCGTAGTGCCAGCAACAATCGTATGCTCTCATCTGCCCTAAAATTCCTCAGCCCAGCAGAAGTACATGCTCAACTAGACAAATGGATCACTGCCTCCAAGTAAGGTGTGGTGGGCCCCCACATTTGCATTAGTAAGGTGCTGTGAGACTTTAATCCTCCTGTATCCCTTCAGGTTTTGTGTAAAACAAAACTGGCTTTGGAGCAACCTCAAACAGATTCTGTTCACCTTCCCCAAGGTTGTTAGATGTGCTTTGGGCATAGCAAACACTTCTAACTGGGAGAGAAAGATGGTAACTCTGTTTTCACCTGGGCTGAGGGTCTAGGACTTCAGAGGAAGGTCTGTGGACTGTTGCATGCAGGAAGCAAGTTGAGGTGATGTTTTAAATGTAGTATCTGTGTCCTGATAGCCAGTGATTGCAGGGAGCAGGTTTTGATGATCTCGGTGGTTTCTGATGGCTCTGTTCTTTGCTTTTCTGCTTGGCTCTTATTTACTTCAAATGCAAACCTACGTGATGCCAAAACTGAATGGGACTGAAAAGAGATTTATTTTTTTGTGAAGGTGCGGTTCCTGTGGAGTGGTGGTGGTGTTAGAGTGGTGCTAGTAGTTCTATTAAAAAGTCAGTGGAGATCTCCATCGAGTGTGAAAGGAGTGTGTCACGAGCTGTATGTGTGCCTGGGGTCCCTCCTGCACTGCGTAACCCCCACTGCCCTCAGACCCAACCTGCCCCCAGTACACCCACTTTTCTGGTGCCCTTAAATGTGAGGGTAGCTGCTATGTGGCTAGAGACTCGTACGACTCACTGCGGCTGTATTTGTGTTCTGTGTCTGCTGTGCTTCCAGCTGAAGAGTTACAAACTGAGCCCAGGCAGGATGTTAACTGTTGGGCTGGCTTCTTGAGCTCTATTTTCTCATTTTTATTATAGCTGTCATATTATTTTCCTTGTCATAAGAAAGGACTCTTAACATACTAGCTAGGAAGTAGGTCAATATCTTATCTCAGCTGTTTAAGGAATATAGTTTAAAACATATCAGGTGATATACCCAATATTGTGATTACGTGTTGTTCTTGTTTGCAGTTAAACCATAATAATTATATTATGGTGATCTGGAAAGAGTCCCCCATGTCAATCTTATCAGTGTAGTGCTGTTACTAGGGGAAAATAGGATTTTAGAATGATTTAGGACTACCTGTTTCTAGTGTGACTGAAGGAATGAAACTCTTCATAGAGTCAAATATAAATATTTGAATTGAATATATATACATGTATAGCCATGTACATTTGTGCCTATATATGTGAATATTCACCATCATTTCCATATGCTGAAGATGCTTTACGCTTTAAAGGAAGAATCTGGGAATTTGGATGTAAATACTGGGTGAGAACTAAAATGAGTTAATTTCACTCTGTCTCAACCATTGTGTTTCTTGACTGCTGCTTTGCTTTGCGTTTGTCCCTGTGGAAGGGAGCATAAGACTCAACCAACACACCTAATGTGTTTTAAATATCTGGTGTATCAAGGCATGGACTCGATGGAATTTCTCAAAGGTGTTGCTTCTACTACCAGTGTGCACACTCTCACATGAAGCAGCAGCTGTATGCACTAAGGTACTTCACAGAAGAGCTAGCCTGTATTTGCCCAGATAAAGCTTTTCTAGCTGAGTTCAGAACCACAAAGACCTGTCAACAGACTTAAGAAATCTATAGTATGGCTTGCCTCTGAGAATGATCTACAAGACTAGAATCAGCTATTATCAGTAGATTTGTTGTCCTTCCTATGGCACTTAATGAAGGGGATAGGTGATATTTTAGGGCTTGAACTTCTCCGTGACTGTCCAAAATCAAAATGCGTGGGCCGATTAAATCTTGTTTGTTTACAGGAGTTTCCAGCTTCTGTGTTGGCTTTCAGAGAAGCAGCTTTGTTGATTGCTGGCTCTTGCTGCTGCTGCTGCTGCCTCATCACAGAACTGCGCATGTACCTGGGGCAATGGTGGGAACGCAGCTGCAAATGAGGCAATGAGATGGTGAATCACATTCAGTGCCACAGGAAGAAAACTAGCTGCTTCTCTGTGTCTATGCCTTGGAGCTTCTGTTTTCTGTTTAGAAACTTCAGGTGAATCACTGCAGCAGTTCTAGCTGATTTTCTATTACTTCTTGCCTGTCATAAATCTCAAAAAAAATGGGATTTAATAGCCAAAGTTAGAGGAAAAATTGTAACCTTTCATCAAGCAACAAGCCTGTTTCTGTAGTTCTCTGGCTGATGGCTCTTCATTAATTTAGACTGGTAATGTCATTAGCGTGAAAGGATTTGGTCTTTGATAGCTTTAGTAGGCTGTGAGTGTAGTGGGAGTTGTAAGAGGAAAAGCAATCATCTAGTAGCTTGAAGTAATCAATGAAATCATCCTTTTCATTCCAGCTGTTTCAGTCTTGTGACATCATTCTGTCCACAGTCTACCAGAAAGAGGTATTTTTTGTGAGTGTTACTCAGTCAGAGGCTTTGAGTAGGTCATGCTTGTATGTTGATTACTGCACTCCAAAGCTTCATGTGCCTGCACAACAGCTGATTTGGGGTGGCAGGTCGTAACCATGAGGAAATGCTTGCAGACACTGTGCTTTTATACTGAACAGGACTAGAGTTTCTGTGCTAAAAATAATTTGAATAACAATGAAGACAATGTCAACTGATTAAAAAGAGAGGTTTACAGCTTCCAATAAGCAAGATGGCCACAGGATGATGCAGAAGCGAGCAAAAAAGAGATGGCCTGGGAAGGCTGCTTCCACCTCTCCAGGCAGAGAAGTCGGTGACAATGGCAGTCCCTCCGTGCAGGAATCTGTGACTATTATCTGCTTGGCCCCAAAGCTACAGTTGGCCTGAAAGTGGGGGAAGGCAGGCATAGGAGTGATGATCTCATATTCTGGTTTGTATCCAGTGGACAAGTGCTTCGCAGGGAAGACATAGGAGTACTACAAGAGCGAATCCCACCCTCTTCCCAAGAAGTGCAAAGAAATCCCACTAGAAATAAGCCACCCGCCTGTAGTCATTGGACCAAACCAGGATAGCCCTTCTTGAGAATCAGTTTTCTTTCTTAATCTTGCCAAAACTTTACTTCATGCAGGCAAGAGTTGGCATTTGCTGCTAATGTTGACTAGATATTTCTTATTTTTTACACTGATTTTCAAAAGCAAAACCAAATAATTCTCTCTCCTGGTGTGTTTTGGGGGTGGTTTTTGTTTGTTTTTACAGCCTGTCTGTTTAATAATTTAATGACTCGTTAAGCATCTTTGAAGCAGGAAGGCATCATATTGTATTGAAGCTAATACAAGGCAATCCTTCTTCATGGCCAGAACATCATAACTTCAAAATACTGATGTATCATTTGGAATAAAATGTTCCAAAGAATAACTCTGACATTTTTCTATATTGTCAGAATGACTCTGAGCTAAACAAAATATTGCAAATAAACAGTGAAACTGTCATTTCCTGGTACCCACTGCTGAGTTTTCTAAATCCTTTCACAGCTGTCTCTTCTACTTTAGCTGCTCTTATTTGCTGTTGCCTTCTGACTGGCAGGTTAACAACAGAAGGAAGGATAGGTAAATCATCATAGACTTTTGTTCAGACATTGAATGCAGCTTTGTTCAAAAACAAAGTTAAATTCCTCACGTATCATGTCCACAGCTACAGAGACTGTCCAGCAGCCAGCCTCCGTGAGGTCTCCTGCTGCTGCTGCAGTCTCTGAAGCAGCCCAGTTGGATCTCTTGGACATAGGCAAAGTGGAAATGCTCCTTCCAATCCAGAGGTACCTTCTCTGACTATGGGGAAGCTGGATTCTTACTGGGTGTGTTAAGCTACCTGTTTTGGATGTCTAACAAGGCAGTGGAGAGGACCAAAGTTAGATACCTCAAACCCCTGTCTAATCAGTGTGGAAGAATGGGTGTTCTGAGTGGGGTGATTTTCATGGGAAAAGTTTAATACCTGTAGTATCTTTTTTGATGAAACTAACCGGTATCTACTCTGTATGTATTATGTTTAACTGCTTGGTTGCCTTAAAAGAGATTTCATAAGTGTGTTTAACAATAATGTAACTCTCATTCAAAGATCAATGTATATAGCTAGTTCTAGAGGCAGAGCTGAACCATACACTAATGTACTCAAGCAGTCTTTTGCCTTTCCTAGCATGTTTCTAGATCATGAGGAAAAAAGTGTTGGAAATAAAAGGCTTCTATCTAACTCTTATGGCTTGTAAACAAAAGATCATACACAGTCTGGGTCTGAAAATGCGACTGATATTTTAGACAAAGCGTGTTTGTAGAGAAAAAGCTTCTTAAATGAGCTTGATCTGCACCTATGTTCTAATTATGTGGTAGACTCAAAACAAAAATAAGGTTATATTAGCAACGTATAGCTGAATTTTCTGGTTAACAGCAGTCTGGGGAATTGTAATTGCCTGAGACTTCAAGTAGCTTTATTTGAACTACCTATTTCTTACAGCAAATCATTTTGGAAACCCCGCTCTCCTTTTGATCATTAGCCTTGAACTTTGTTGGTTTGGAATGGCTGCATTGGGAGGACCCTCAACAGGGTAAAGAGCTTGTCAGGTTTGAGGTGTGAAGGGGAAGATAGATCAAGGGGAGGAAAGGTCCCTGAGGCCTGTGCAGCATGATGTTCTTGCTGCATGGAGCAGACCAGACCATAGGGTCCAACAGGAAAGCCGTCAAGTGGGTTCCCCCTAACATAGCCCAGTGCCCTGGGCAGCAGCCTTTGGGGTAAGAGGGACTTAGCTTGAAGTCTCTTGATCCCTCAGTTCTGGTTAGTGAATAAGCAATTGTTACAACAGCTACATCAACTCTTTCCAACCAGCTAAATGGGATGTATCCCTTCATGTTGAAGAGGCTTGACAGCATGGATTTCTTGGGCCAAGTGAAACCTGTTCTCAGGCAGGGAAATGCACTAGTATAAGGAGACATTGCTTTGCTGGGGAAGGCTGATTAAATGTGAGATCACAGTTCTCCTCTGCGTCCCTTTTTAACATGTATTCACAATCTGTACATGTGCATTTACTATGGTAGTACCTTGCCAAGCAAGTAAATATGGCTTACTTTGCAGGCCAGTTGTAAAGTGCCTCCTTAAAATAACTAGGGACATAATTCTGACACTTCAGTTTTCAGGACCAGTAAGTGTAATTTTCTTTCTTCTTTTTATCAAAGAACAAGGAGGTCAAACGTGCCAGGAATGCCAAGACAGTATCAATTTTAATGTGCAAAGCTTAAAATACACATGTGAATAATCAATGCTCTTTGGACATTGACGTGTATAAAAGTTATTCCAAGGGCTCAGGCAGGAATTGCAGATGGAAGTGTGGTTGGATACCCGAAGATGGACATCCCCAAGGGAGAGATAGAGGGCACTATGTACATACAGTCTGCTGTGATTGCCTAGTCAGAGCATGATGGTATCTTACTAGTCAAGTCCTGTTTAGAGAGAGAATAAGCCCATCAGCCCAGCTACATGTCCTATGTGGCTCCAGACTGAAGGTTTGGTGGCAGTTTAGCAGCCTGTATGCCTGGACATGGTGTCCATCATGATGTGATTGCCTGGCAGAGTACATTCTCTGGATTTAATTTACTGTGCATCCAGAGCAACAGATTAAATAACAAAGTTAGTCTGGTAAATAAGGTTTCTATTTACACAGATTTCCTTTTTTCTCCAGTAGTTTTCCTTCCAACCATGCTGAATCTTGGAGCTTTCATGAAATTGCTCTGCTTGGACTTGTCTGTGCCTAGATCTGGCTGTGTGAGGCTGCCTGGGTATCAAACCATAGCTCATTCTCTTACTAATCAGCATTACTTGGCCCCTGATCAGTGAAATCATTCAACTGGTGATTTGCACCAGTTGTGGTTTTAATGCAGCAGTGCATGAGGTTAAGTAGGTAATACCAGGGGAGGCTTGTTGCTGCTGTAAACACCATTCAAGGGTTTATTTTTTTCTGGAGGCTGTTTTAAAATCCCCTCACAGAGCAACAGAAAGTGCCTTTTCATCCACAGGTATGATGAAAAGTTAAGTAGGTCATTTTTTATCTTTTAAACTATAATGCTTGAAAACCCTTCTCCGAAATAGTTTCCACTTGGTCAATCTAGCAAAGGATATTTTTGTCGTTCCTTGATGATGCCATCAAATACTGCAATCTGGGATTACTCTGTGGCACTGGGTCACTGTTGTCTCTTAGTTTGAAGCAGGCTTCCAGTGATGTGAACTTTCAGAAGGAAAGTGAAAATATTGTCAAACCACAGTGGGTCTTTAGTGACCCTGGCAAACAGCGGAATGTGGGTATTCACCTCCTGCTTGGTGTCTGCTGCATCTTTCCTCTTAAAAGGAGTAAAGGCACAGCAAACTGGAAAGTGGGTTGAAAGGTGAGACTTCCATTTGACCAGGAATAGCCTGAGTTGCTGGCTCCTGGGAAGTCTCCCCTGAATCCTAAAATCCTGATGGTCACTGCTTTGTGTCCTGAGTGACCTGAATCTCTAGATGAAGCTTTGGAGATGTGCTTTCAACTCCCGCTACTCAAGGAAGAGTATGTCGGATTATGGAAAAGTTCTGTACTTCAAACTGGTGATGACCACTTGCTGTTCAGTGCTGTTCAGGAGCATGGCAGAAGGTGCAAAGCATTCCTCTTCTGAAAAATAAGGTGTTTATATGTATATCCCGCCATGGTAATTTCGGTCAGAGAAGGTTAGGCTTTACCTTCTTTTTCAGAATCTGGATCTCTTGTAAATATTACATTGTTCTTCATCTTGCAAGCAACTCACATACATGTATATGTGCAAGTGCATGCATGCATGCTGCCTTTAGAAATAAATGCCACCTCTTGCTGCCACTACCAATTTCTGGGGGCCTTCCACCCATTCCAGGGCATGACACTTACCAGTGCTTGTTCCTGCTATGACAGCTGCAGCTTGGAGCTATGGGCTTGCATAGGATAGGGAAGAAATATTCCAGCTATTCTAACTTTCTTTCACTGAATAGGCTCACAGAGGCTTAAAGCTTATGTTAATTGTGGGCAGACAGAGGAGGGATTGTTGGACATCAGGGCCCCCATAAGACCCAATAGGTCGGTCATACTCCCATTGCACATAAGGTGGTTGTAAACTAATGCAAGGACAATATCTGTCTGCATTTTTGGTTGGGGCTGTGCCTGCCTCTGTGTAGCACCTCCTCTTCACTCGTACCTCTGTGACTTTCTGGCTGCCTGCTTATTGCAGGGAGCTGCACTGCCAGCTGTACAGGCAGCTCTGCGTCTTTTCCCCTCCAGATCCTGCCATATGTCAAGGTCTTTCTTACAGTAACCAGAGCATGCTCTCCTAGAGTGAAAAATAACTGGTGACAGCTTGCAAAATCCCTGCAGGCATCTCTTAAACCAGATTGTTAGCTCATTTTCTTGTAAGAAAATACAGAAGACCACAAAGAGAAGAAAACTGGTCAACCAGTTGTCCAGGTTAAAAGTGACAGGCTGAATCCCACCCCTAGCCCCTGCTGTGTTTCTGTTTCTTCCACTGTTCTGCACTGTCCCCTCTGCTTCAAACTACAAAACCATAGGATCTTCTTTAGCTCAGCAGCCAGCCATGTTCAGGCCATCCATCACGGAGAGGCATCGTCTATTCTTAACTGTGTTTCTGACCTGCTGTGTGACTGGACAGATCACTTGGCCCTTGTGCCTCAGTTTCCCTGGTGAAAAATGGAAATAGGGATACTTCTCTGAAGTGCTAAATGATCTATAGGCAGGGAATACTGCATACAAACCAAGGCTTACTGTTAGCCACTAAAATTTTGTAGCCAGGAAGAGTGATGAGGCAGTGGTAGGAGCCACTGGTACAATGCAGCGATTTCTAATTCCACTGGGTGGCAGCTGAGACTTTCTTTGTGTGAGGAATAATATTTTCTCCTTTGGGTTAAAGGTACCAACTTCTTCACTAGAAGAAAACAGATCCAGAACCAAGCCTACTGCAAGCTCATGAAGCTGTAACCATTGGAGATGGCAGTTTTCCTTTTGTTTACATTCTTTGAATCCCTTAACTTAATACAGAGAATAAACCAAGGTCTCTTGAATTGAAAAACCCATCAGACCTACTCATTTTGGATTGCCAGTCACTTACAATATTTTTAAAGGCTTATAAGCCACAATCACCTCAGCAGAAGTCCACCCACTCTTCATTTGATGTGTTACCTGTTGCAGTCTGCATGAAAGCCAGGACATGAGATACCATGTGTCCTAACTACATCAGTGAAGGAGGCAGATACCTAAACAAACACCTCCTGTTGTACAGATGTGCAGAGCAGATCATATTGCCTGCAAACACCACCTTCCCTCAGCTGTGTCACTCTGGCAGAAACCAACCATCACATAAAGAGTGACCAGGCTGGAAAAGGCATTTTGGCGATCCCGTTGTGCTGCTAACAGGATTGTGCTGTGGTGAGCGATACCCTGAAAGCACAATTCAAAGCACTGTGCGGCAATGGGAGGCACTACTCTATGTTCTGTGCCCTGTTCTGGCTCAGCATTATCTGCACTCTCCACCCCTGCTGCCCTCGGTGGGAAATAACCTTTTGGTGGTCTCTACATCTCTCTATTTTTGTGCCTTAGGAAGTAGTTTTTCAATGTCTGTTCCCTCCTTGGTGCCTTGTACTGTTTGTCCCTAACAGAGATACTGAGCAGCCCTGCAGGATGCCGAACTGTTCAGTGGTTGGCTCTTGCTTTTCTGTTCAAGAGGTAAAGCAAAGCCTCTGTAAATCATGGCGGTCTTACGGATTAGGCTGCAAAGTAGTGGCAAGGATTGCTCAAAGCTGGTCAGGTGCTGTATTGGTGCATCAGGAGGAACTGCTGTGTATGTCTCCAGTGGAAAACCATGGAGTCTCACTAGCCCTACTTTGTGGCTTTCCTCTAGGGACTTGAGCATCCTGTCCTTTCAAGCAGTTCTTCTACAAACCCAAGATTTCTTCTTATTTGCATGGAGGAAAAATGACCCTTTCTTTCTCTATGCTGCCTCAAAGTGAGTCATACCTGAAGTTTGCCACAGAGCTTCTTGCTTTTTACTGTGTACTTACTGCCTTGCCCAAGGATTGCTTATTCTCTCTTCTGTCCTTACCCATCCAGTTCATTCAGGGTATGTTGTTCCTGAGGGTGCAGTGGGTAGAAAGGGGCTGCAGATGCTTTCTAGGAATGTTCCCTGGCTCAGAAGAGCTAGCACAGCTGTGTGAGGCTGGCAAAGGCAGCTTTCACAGGAATTGTCTTCAGGGTGTGTTGTGGCGTAGACGCAGCCAGCAGCTGAGCACCACACAGCCACTTGCTCACTCCCTCCTGGCTGGGTGGGGGAGAGACTTGGAAGAGTGAAAGTGAGAAAACTCGTGGGTTGAGATAAAGACAGTTTAATAGGTAAAGCAAAAGCTGCACACACAAGCAAGGCAAGGAATTCATTCACCACTTTGCATCAGCTGGAGGTGTTCAGCCGTACCCAGGAAAGCAGGGCTCCATCACATGTAATGGGGACTTAAGACAAATGCCATTACTCTGAATGTGTCACCCCTCCTCCCCCCCTTCCTTCTTCCCCCGGCTTTATAGGCTGAGCATGATGTCATATGATATGGAATATCCCTTTGGTCAGTTGGGGTCAGCTGCCCATCAGATTCTGGATGCAGAAGAGAAGCAAGCTGCCCACAATGTGGGTGCAGGGTTTTTCCACAGTGCTGTATAAGGCATGTGGGTGTCAGCATATTTGCTTAAGAACATGGGAGGGTTTGGATGTGAGAGGAGACACCACAGTAGTAATTAGAGGGTGAGAGAGCGTGGAGGCTCATTCTTGAGGATTGTTTAAGTGTAATAAGCTTTGACAAGAGTCATGTATGAAAGAATAAATGGCTGTAAAGCTAAAGTGAGGCTGGCTTCAACCCTGAGATATCTCATGTTTTCCTGCTGAAGTGCCAGATGAATGTGAAGGATGAGCTCCCTTTTTTCCCTGCCTGAATTGATTGTGAAAGACATTTGATGCCCGGTGTGGATGGGCCTTGGACCATCCATCAGGACTTCAGCATTATGGTGAACAAGACTGTAGAGATGTTGAGTGCCATCTGGGAGCAGATGACCTGAGAAAGTAGCAGTTTTCACTTCAGCAGTTTTCTTTGCTGCTCTGTGGTTCTACCATAGACCACATGAGGAAGAAGCAACAGAGGTTTTTCAGCAACACAGGCTGGCATTGCATGGGTAGATGATGAGGATCTTTTTACACTTAAACTTTATAGACCACTTATTGCTACTAAGTGGT
>VXBL01000240.1:55540-122100 GCA_013400195.1 Aramus guarauna | reverse complement strand
GGGAACCAAACCCAAAAAACAAAATAGTTAGGTTCACATCAGTTGCACTCATGAAAATGTCATGTCAAGTAGTACTAATACACTGGAAGGCAAACATCAGCAAAGAAGCGGAGTTCTGTGCCAGGACAGCATAGACTCTTCAAATGGAAACCCAGAAAAAAGTCAAGCTAGGGAAAACTGAAGCGAAGTTCAACTCTGAAAAGAAATCAAGCTGAAACAAAATGAAAAATTCAACACAGCTTGGTGTATAGCTGTGACACCTGGTGCCCTCCAAAAATAGTACAGGACTTTTAAAAAACTTGTGCTCATCAAATGGAAAAGATCTCTCCACTGGTGATGAAATTGAGAAAGAACCTACCACCTGATCATGGAGCTGAAATAAACAGCAGTGCTAGGCATGGGCACTGCGTGTGCTGGAGGGGCAGCATGCAGAGTCCCTCCGGAAAGCTGCCAAACCCAGATCAGCCCCCATGAGGTGAAGTCCTACAGACTTTTATAGGGTGAAGCAGAAGGATGCAGGAAGAGAGCAGCTTTCACCCTGCACAGCAATGCTGGCTTGGGGCAAGTGCAATTTCAGTGTGATGGAAAAGGTGTGACTGGAGCCATTCACCTCTTCTGAAGCTGTTTTGTTTTCTTGTGGGCATCAGCCCCTCCTGAGACCACAGGCTGTCCCCTGCATGGTGCGGCATGATGCCCTGTGACACTCCTGCGCCCTGGCTCAGCCCGCTTTAATCCCCTCATCCCTGCTTCCTCCCTCTGCCAGCGAAGAGCAGAGCTGTAAAAGCAAGCAGCTCTGAACACTCTTTGGCTCCCTGCCCGCTGTCCTGGCGAGCAGCCGCGTGGCAGCGGGACCCGAGGTGCGCCGGCGGTGAGCCCCGCTCTGCACCCTGGCAGCGCGTGCTTTCCTGTCCCATGCGCCCAGCAGCCACTGCCCGACCGGGGAACACCCTGCTCCCCAAACTGGTGTGCCAGTGAGTCCCAGGCTGCTTCCTGCTGAGGCTGCAGCAGGCGATGGTCTGATTAACCAAGCCTGGCTAAGTAAGCAAAGCAGTTCGATGCTTCTTATTTTTGTACTGGCGGCACCATCAGGTGAGAGCATAGGGACTGTCTTCCTTGCTGCTCCTCTCCCATCCTAGAAATGAGCACAAATTGTTTCATTACCATTATTTAATTTTATTAGCTTAATTTTATAGATTTATTAGGTTTCATGGCTAATTAATCTGAGGGTGCTGGTCAGGAGTAAAACTAGTTTGGGATAATCACCACACCAGGAGCACCTGCTTTTAATTGAACTTCTTTCTTTGTTTCAATATGTTTCCAGCAATGACAGCTCCAAGCTTTTGGAAATGGCAGCCTGTTCCCTCATACATCATAACAGTGGCTGTCTTGTTCCTAGGGTACCGCTACACCACGCAGACAAGGCCATAAGCAGTGGCTGGGACAAGCATGGCAAATAAACACGTATGTGAAACCCACCACTTAGAAAATGCACTCTGCTTAAAGCTGGGAGTCTCTGAGGAGCTGTGGGCTGATGGACTGAAAAGAAAACCTGTAGGTCAAATTCAATACTGCCATTTTGCTATGATTCCTCAACGCATTTTCTGTGTGTTGAGCTGTTTTGGTTTTTTTAAAAAAAAAGGGTTGAGTACTGCCTGTGTTACCCTTTTGTTTACCTGAAGGACAGATGGATCATTCCCTTGTGCATTGCTCAACCTTTGAAACTTAAGACCATGTAATTGGGGCAGGGGATTTTGGGCTGATCTGTACAAACAGTTGAACTGCCTTAACCGTAGTCAGTGATGAAAAACATTGCTTGGAAACACAGTATTTTGGCTAATAGCAATTATGTCTTAGCTTTGAGTTAACAAACTACCAAGCTAAGTTTTAAACTGATATCACAATTAACTTCCCAACTGAAAGGTAAATTGCTCTAAGCCATGTTATAAATGAATTCAGCTGTGTCCCCAAAGGAGTTTCTGAAGGATTAACTGAATCAGTTTAATAACTGATTGAAGTTAAACTGGTGGGAACTATTTAGCGTAAACCAGTCCTTGGGGCTGGGAGGTTTCACGGTGAATCAGGTGAAGGGCTGCATGGCAGCGCCTGGGGAGAAACATCAGAGGCTGTTTGAAGCTTAACACCCGGATCTGCTTTGCAAGGGGAGCTATGCGCATCAGCAGAGCATCACTTCTTTTGCTGCTATTAGGAAGATACAAACATCTTCCAAACAGTAGAGCAAAAATGCTTGCAACCATGTGACATGCTGCTGGTACAGTATAGTTATATTCTGTTGCTTCAAGTTTCTTAAAAATCTATCACCTACTTTTCAGCAGGCTCTAGCAGATCAGTTACTGCTTATCTCTACCATCTGGACAGATGCTTCTAGATCCAGCTATCCTGTAAAGTGTATAAATTCTGTATTGTCTGCACCAGCTCCTTCTGGCAGAAATGTGTTTGTGTGAGCATGTCTAATCTGGATCAGATTAGACTTCCACTGGGCATGGACTCAGTATTAATGGTTTTTAAATCCTATCCTAAGAAATAGCAGCCAGGGTATGTGTTATACTACTCCACTCTTCCCCGGCTGAGATCATGTAGGTTGTGCTACACACATGCCCTGGTATCATTTTCTCTGAAAGATAATAGTATTTCAAAGAAAGCTGTGACTCACTGGTGAGGAAGAGAAAAATATCTTCAATGGTCCTGCTGTGTATGGGTAGAAAAGGTAAGCAAATGTTTTAAGACGGTGACAGTGAGAGCACAAATCACGCAATTTGTAGCATCTTTGGATACCATAGCTCAGATAGCTTTCCCTTAGGCATCCAGATGCATAGGGTTCAAAACATCATGAATATTGATGGCAATGGGAACAGCTGTTCACTAACTCGTGCAATTGCAAACAAGGTGTGGTTTAATGGGCACAAAATTATCTGTTTGCAAAGAGCAGCCCAACCTCCCCCACCAGATGCAGGCTCCCAGGACAGGCTCCAGCTGAGCCTGGCCTGTGTACCAGACCCAGGCTCAGTCTGCTGGCACTCGGCACAGCGTGGGAGGACCCAAAATGTGGCTCCATGGGCCCGGCTCCTGCACTGCAGTCTTTTGCTCCACAGCACCGCCTGTACGCTCAAAGCTGAGCTCACCATCGCCTCAGCCAGCACAAAATGTCATGAACTCTTTTTAGATCATGAGACATCTATATCATGCACTGATCAACACTATCTGGCACCTTTGAGAGCCCTCTTAGCAGAGAACTCGGTGATGAATTGGGCAAAAAGATTAATTTCTTTTTGGTCAGGGAGGGAGTAGTGAGGATGTGGGCAGCTTGCCCTCATTCTGCCTGTGTTTGTCACAGCAGTTTGGGCGCTTTTGGACTTTGTTGCTCTTTTGGGGGTTGGCTGGGGGTTTTGCAGTTAATCTCTGTGGGCAGTGTTAACTTCACTATGGTAAGTAAAAAATGCCCTGCTGTTGTGGTTTAGCCCTGGCTGGGAGCTAAGCACCATGCATTAGCTTGTTCCCCCATGATGGGATGGGGGAGAGAATTGGAAGAGTGAAAGTGGGGAAAACTTGTGAGTTGATATAAAAACAGTTTAATAGGACAAACAAAAAAAAAGATAATATATAGAGAACAAGTTATGAACAGCACAATTTCTTACTGCCTGAAGCAGATGCTGCATAAGGCCCCCAGCTGCCCAGTTAGAAAATGGAACATGACATTGTATGGTATGGAATATCTCTTTGGGCAGTTTGGGTCAGCTGTCCTGGCTGTTGTCCCCTCCCAGCTTCCTGGGTGCCCCCAACCTTTGGAGTATGAGAAGCTGAAAAGTCCTTGACTGCTTTGCAACTGCTAAGAACATCAGTGTGTTATCAGCATTAGTCTCATCCTAAATCCAAAACACAGCACTACACCAGCTGCCAGAAAGAAAATCAACTCTATTCCTGCTGCATCCAGGACCCATACCCATAATAACAGTCTGTTGGCCTGGATGGACCATCCTCCTCAATTAAGACGACAGGGCAGGCATCAGTTCGAGGAGTTAGTATAGAGGGTAGGAAGCAGTATGATGTACTCTCGGTTCACCCTCAGTAAATTCACTGAGCTGTGTACACATTGCACAGACAGAGAGTGTTTGTTCAAGAAAGGCATCAGCCTCCACTAATTCTCCTCACAGAACCAAGCTCATTAGGAACCTGCAAACCTCTAAGGGTAGTCCTTTATCTTCTTACTTTAATTATGAAATCCACAAGAAATACGAAGCAATCCCTGACTACAGAACACCGGCAGCATCTTGTGTTTTAAGTGGAAGTGCCCTGGATTTTTCTCCTATACCACTGGTGATAACAGCAAAGCCAATAATCATAAGTGGTATTTATCATCGCATGTAACAAAGAATTGTAATGACATCCTATTTATATCAAAAAAGGCTCTGTGCATGTGTCATCTCTCTGTTTTGGTATAGCTGTCTCTCAAATATCTTCTGATAGACATCTCTGCCAATCATTGTGAGGCAGTAGGAGTAAAATCTTCTAGGACATTTAACACACAATACTGAGTATTTTGGTTTGACTTGGATTTGTGGCTATGTAGTGCTCCAAACTGTGCTTTGCTAGTCAAGTTTGGGAGAGTTGTTCCTTGTGGAGAAGAGCTGTGCTGCTGTGAGATTCTTATGGTCATCTATTATCATGTGGTGTTAGACAGCTCAGAGACCCACAACCCCACGTGGAGTGCTAGCACTGGCAGTCTGCTTGGACCAGGCGCAATAAAGAAATACTAAAAATAAGAGGGAGAAATGGGGCAGAAGGATGGGGGAAAAGGGAGTGGGGTGTGTGGCTATGCGCCCTTGTGGGTATGTATGTTGCATGAGTCATCTCGTAGTCCTCTTGGCTAATCTCATTGCTCCCACCGTGATTCAGAGGCCAGGAATGAGGATGTAAATGCAGGCAGCCAGCACTGGCCCCTCGTGGGTGGCGAGCAGTTGTGTTTTCAAATCATCAGCGCAGAAATCTGGGACAAAAGATGTACCCCTGCCCTTAGTCCTTTGTCCCAGCTTCTAACCCGAAGAGCAGAAATGAGGTCAGGAGCTGGTTGTCCTCAGCAGATCACAACAAACAGGGAAAGCGGCAGATGACAAGAAACAGCTGCACTGATACGCAGGATCCAAAAGATCATTCCCATCACGGCAATTTTTGGGATAGGTCATGCTTTTTTCTTTCCTATTCTGAGAATTCCTTCCAGTGACAACTCTTATGATATGAAATGTATCCTGGTGGACAAAGATGATAATTTAGTTTTTAGGTGCTGTAAATAATTTAATTTTAAGAATAATGATATTTTATGTTTATGCAGAGCCTTCCATCTCAGGGTCTTGCTGTCATACAGGCATTGTACTTAAAATACGTCAACCATCACACAGACAGGGAAATGACAGCTAACCTGTTGTCACACAAAGTTTCCCCATTGCAGTTGGGAATAAAATGTGAATCTCTCAGTCCTTGGTTCCCAAAACAAGATCTTCCTCAGCACAAAATCTTTTTATAAGTGTAATATTGGCTAACAGCCTTCATACACACTAGGAGCTGTGGTATACATAGCCCCTTTTTTTTTTTTACAGAGAAGTTTACCTCAGCAGATGAAGTTCTGACTCTGCATCAGACGCACTTTACTCTGATATCATTTTCATTACTAGCCTGTGTTGTCGCAACCTTCATTCCTATGACGCTTTGGGTTTTTGAAGTTTCAGAGGAAGAAGTGCTATCTGCCCTGCCAGGAAAAGGAACAAATGAGAGCAAACCTCCCCCGTGTATATCATCTGAATTATCCTACTCAGTACCCCAGTATGATGGTCGCTTTGAAGAAAGGTGTATCTGTCTTTTTCTGAAACTTTTTTATTCTCAATGGCAGTTAAGGCTAAAGCTTTTTATAATACATCTCTGTGCAGCTACTTAAAGATGTGCAAAGTGAGTGTATAATAAAAAAAAAAGAAAAAATCCTTCTATTTTACCCTGATAAAAATGATCATACAAGGTGTGGAATGATATAGAAAAAAATTTTTTTTTTCTTCTCCTAGCTGACTATGTCTATCAGTGTGGAAGACTGAACACACTGGCATTCAGCTCTGTCAAAAGCAAAACTCCATGGTGCGCTCTGTTTCAGCAAATACTGATCCTTTGTTGCAAGGGTTTCAGTATGCATCATCAGTCACTTGACATTCTGTGTACCCTAGAAACAGCAGCATCAATGTTAATTTGTTTATATATCTTAAGGAACTTCATTTATGGCTTGACTTTGGTCACATTACTTCACAAATTAACTTTCAAGTACCTGACTGAACAGAGAATAACTGGAGAACATCCAGCCTGCCTGTGCCTTTACCATTTTTTCTCCTTACTCCCCATTCCAGTGACTTAACTCACAACACCAGGACATCTGTAGTACTCAGGACCTCCCTGAGGCTTGCTAAAATTATTCATAGTTATGATTCACTGACTGACACCGAGGACTGTGTTCATAATGCACGGGCAGAGCTAAGATGCTTTGGCTGTGGGCTTAATCCAGTAGATGGAGCAACTGCCTGACACTGTGGAAATACCCTGTGTCTTTGTCCTGGGTAGCCGATCTGGTGGCCTGGGGCACCTGGCAGTTATTAACTGAAAAGCAGGCATGTTATTTGCTAGCATCTACAGGCAGGAGAAAAGGCTCTGCTCTGCTCGATGCTTTGACGAGTTTTACTGTTTCCTACTTTTGTGTGCTCCTCTTAAAACAGCTCCCAGCTTCAGAGTTTGTCATGAGGTTCTTGGAACGGGCAAGGCAGATGGGTATCTCTGCTACGGATGCTGTAAATCTGGTATGTCATCTGACGCTGGCCTGACTAATGGAAACTGATCTGAGATCCAGCCCCCTGTGGGGCTTGAGAGAGAGGCGGTACCTGCTCATGTTCTATAATTATTGGTGACCGTAGTCAAAGATAGCCTGACGCACCTTGTGGAGTTAAGGACCCCAAGCTAATAGCCGTGATACATGGAGATGCCCCTTGCCTTGCATATAAGCTGTTCCACATCATCCTGTGGGGATGGGAACACAAGGCAAGCTTACTGTTCCCATACTTTGTACGCTGCTATTACATTTCCCCTGCTTCATCCTGGATTGGTTTTCTGCCTCATCTATTTTTTTGTTAGCCTTCTTAGATGGTGCCCTGTTCTGTTGACTGGGTAAAGTGCCGCTAAATTTATTTCTATCTTGACGTTGCAATATGTGCTTTAGAGATAACGATAATTTTGGACAAACTGTGGTGGGATAGGCCCTCATCCTAGTACTGTTTAAATGCGTGCTTCTTCAGAAAACCAAAGAAAAAGCAGATAATGATGCCATCTGTATCTTGACTCTTGGCAGGGTTAGGTTTATGGTTGGACTCGATGATCTTAAGGGTCTTTTCCAACCTAAATGATTCGATGAGTGCAAAAACTGTAGCTACCCTGAACGCGGGAGCTATTGTTTGTCATGTCAGTGCTACCCCAGGCAGGTGCACCGCATCCTCACACAAAGCACAAGAGCGATGGCTTTGCATCCTCTCAAGCCTTAGTCACGGACTCCAAACAGAGCTCGTGGGGCAGTTCAGGTGCTACAAAGGCAAGGTGCTGCCTTTCTCCGTGGGGCAAACTTGGATTACCTACTAAGATCTTGCCCGCTTATGCTATTTCAAGCTGTTCCATGGACATGTAGAATTGTTGCCAGAGCAATAACACTATGCAGAGAGGCAAATTCTCTCTCTTTTTTTTTTTTTTTTTTAAATGACATTTTAATATTGGCAGAAGCCCCTGGAGCAGTCTCTTTCTGTCAGTTTGGCTTATTTCACCAGCAGAACCAAGGCAAGTTCTACCAGCAAAATCTCTGTTGCTGCATCTATTCTAGGAGCACTTGCCAATACGGTTCTATCTATATCCAATATAAAGGCCAGTTCCCTCCTCGTGGAGACCATGGGCTAGTTTCCAGTTACAAGTGACTGGTGGTAAATCTCCGGCTAGCCTGGAAACTTCTTCTGGCAAACTCCTGGACCCATTTCTCACTTCTGTTTTCTTGCTGTGAGTCAGGGAATGGTGTGGGAATGATCAATCTTTTGCCTGCGGTGGCCTTGCAGGAATTTGGGCCAATGGCATAAATCAGAGCATTTCCTGGACTCCTTCCACTCTTTCCAGGCTTCGACTGAGCTTTCCCATGCATCTGGAGGTGATGTCCATTTGCTCCTGCACTGAGCAGAGCTCTGCTTCCAGAGGGAATCTGGCCCATTATGATTAATACTTCGGTTAAAGCCTAGCTGCCCTTGCTTTAATTTTTTTGCTTCTAAGACATCTTCTCATGTTGCAATATTAAATATCTAAGCCCCTCAGGGATTCATTAGCAATAAGTGATACAGGATGTAGTCTGAGAGCTGGGAAAGAGATCTTTATTGACAATACACAGAGACCATGTTTGAGCCAAGAGGCTGGTGTTCGGTGGAGCCCCAGCTCCTACTTTGCATTCCTGAACATCGGGCTAATTTCTTCTTAAAATACATCCTCCTTTCTCATTTTATGTGCTGTAGCTGTACTTTGTCTTGACTGGCCATAATAGAGAGTGAGCGGTCTACTTTAAATCCTTATTTTCAAATCTGGTTTTAGCCTTCATATAATATTAATAACATCTTAGAAAAATAAAACTGAAGGCTATATTCAGATCAGGTATCTTGCCTTGGTTATGTAGCTTCCTGTTGTTTTGGTAATATTAAACAAAATAAGAATATTTTCACGGTAGATCTAACTTCTTGGCTTTCTAATTAGCTGCCTTCCTTACACTTCTTCACAAAGGAAATCTATCCCTTGTGGATCAATCAGCGGTGTTTCTCTCTGCTCTAAAATTTAAGCTTGGATATGATCTCAGTACAGGTAGTTTTAGAAACCAGTCTCTGCATTTTTTAATCAAGTATTGTCCAAAATGCAGAGTCCAATTAAATCCAATGGACCACCTCCTTGACGGGGATGAAACAGGACTGTCCTCCCTGCAGCTGGAGCCTGCCCTGCCTCTGCACATCTCTACTCACTTCTCTTTTCTGACCTGCTGACGCGTCAACTAGTGCCAGCTGCGGTTTCATGGGATGGAAACTTGTCTAGGTAGAACCAAATGGAGACAAAAACACCATCAGGCAATGCTGATCACTTTACTGACAGAAACTACTCCTGCAAAGATGGTGTTTGCAAGATTACACCCTTAACCAGACACACGTGTGTCTCCTAATCTTTCTGCATGGGTTCCTTCTTAATGCAGCTTTTCTCTTTGACTTCTGTCAAGGTAAGAAACCTGATGTTTTTCTCACAGCCAAGCTGTAAAATCATCAGATGTTTTCAGAATTTTTTTTAGGCAATAACAATGGCAAATGTCTTGTCTCCCCTTCTCCCCGCTGATGCTTACACCATTAAAGCTAGCCTCTGCGAGGCGCAGAGCATTTATGCCCAAGAGAAATAGTGAAACCCTTCCCAAGTTGACAAGTCCTGAGAAGCACTATATGATGTTTTATATTGCTGCTTCTCTGACCCTGTGACAGGGTGAGCAGATACCAAGTGGATGTTCCTAGGAAATGAGCGTTTAGAGCTGCAGAGGAGTTGCTTTGGGAAAGTTTGAGCGGGTAGAGCAGATTCGTGCCGTTTCCTACCCAGGTCCTGCCCTGGCGGGGTGAACTGACTCGTGGGAGAGCAGGATGGCTAATTCCTTTGGAATGAGAAACAGGCCTACAGCTTTTCCCCTAGGATGAATGAAAGCTTTGCGGTGTATACGCAGACGTTTAGGATGAACTAATTTCCAGCCTCTTTTTATTATCTCTTTGCAGATGTTGATAAGCATCTGCCTGTGCAGTGAATTGTTTATTTCACTGGTGAACAGGTGTTTCTGAGGCACTGGTCCTTGCCAACTGAGAAGCCCTTGTTTACCCCATCATGTCTTGTCTGCTCATCTGGCAGCCAGCAATCAGTGCAGAGGACCCAAGCTCAAGGTCAGGCAATGATGGAAGAGATGGTGGGCATCAGTGATTTCCAAGGGGGTGAAGAATCACAGGTACAGAGGAATGCTACTAAGGTCTTGCTTTAGCTTGCAGCCTTGTTTTCCACCAAAAAAATCCCAGGAATCAGTACATTAAATCAAGTGGTTGTTTTTCTTGTGTGTTTGAGGGGGTTTTTCCTACTTTCTTCTTTGAAGTGTTTTTGAGTTTTGGAGGGGGGGGGGGGTTGGGGTTTTTTGTTTGGTGTTGGGTTTTTTTTGTTTTTGTAATAGTAAGTGCTTCTTCATGGGAATGAACAGGAGTGTTTAAATGTTATCTGAAACCCAGAATTAATTCTGGAAACTTTAAAGCATCTAGGGAGTACGTGTCACTCTAATTATGACTTTGTTCTTTTTTATTTAACAGAAGAAAAAAAAAAAAGAAAAGACAAACCACTTCAACTTAATGTAAATGGTTTCTAGAGCAGGAATTGCAGCCAATTTTGGTTTGTTTTTTTTACAAATTAATTTATTTTGGACAGTTCAAGTAGTGATTTCTAGCTCCAGAAACACCAGAGCAAGATTTTGGTTATGGTAACCAGAAAAACACATGGTGTTTCAACACAGCGTGTTGAAATCTGCAGTGATTTAATTCTAGTACAGTCCTGTTGGCTTTTCTGGAGCTGCCCTGTTATGGCAGAATTTCTGATCACCTATGACTTCTTCCATTCTCAGCAGTGAGTAGAAATGTTGTATAAAAGTGTGGTGAAAGCTAAGTGCGGAGATGGATGTCTGTCCTGGTGAGGTTCCTGTCTGTGTGTCTGGAATCCTCCTCTCGTTTTGCCCAATCCCGTGCAGAGCCGAAATGGGTTCCTGGGGCAGTTTGGAACTCAAGAGCACAGCTCATCTATTCCTCTGCCCAAGGCAAGACTGGCTGTATCTGTGTTGCTCCTGACAGACATTTGAAGGAAAGTAGGATTTGGCAAATACTACTTGTTGCTGAAATGCTACTTGTCGTCTTAAATGCCTGAAGATAGATGCACTTTAGCAGCCAGCCTGCCCAGTGTAGCTAGTGTTTTTATGGTGACGTGTACATCTATGAGCTTTTCTGTGATTTTTATGAACAACTGGCTACATCAAGAGCGGTTTTGTTTTCTGGCTGTGACTTGGGCCCAAAATTTCCAAAGGCAAGAGTAAATTCCAGGCTGGCATCTCCTTGTGTGCGGAGCAGGCTCAGATCAGACTATGCAGGTCCGCCATGTGAATAGTCTGAATAAAGACCTATAGGGTAGAAAAGGGGGTGGATATTAAAAAGCTTGGTGGGCATCCATGAGGTAGAGGTCCACAGGTCAGGAAGCTGTTAACAGAGAGAAGAGCCAGGAGACTCAAGCACAAAGCTTTTTTCCTGAAAGAAAGTGTAAGGCAGGAATGAGAGGGAACCGTTCACTCCTGGAAGAGCTCTAAAGAGGAGGTGAAGGTGCTGACTGCAAGAGTTCAAGAGAGGCTGAAGGAGCACTCAGGTGAAACCTGTTACAGATGACCCTGAGGGAAAATCTGATGCCTGGTGAGGCCTCTCCAGCTGAGCCTTTGCTAGACAGGTGATCGTGGTTGTTCTTTATTGGGCATCTCTGTCAACCTGGATCCCTGCTACAGGACCTTGTGCTGATGGAGGTCATGCTTCTGGTGCTCTCCCTTAGACTTTGTGTCTGGGAGGAGTTATGACTTGGCTGGAAGGATGAATTTCCTGCTGTATTAGATCCTGATGGATGGAGATAAGCTGAGGTAGGTGCAGGGCAGATGTAAACTGTGTCCTTTCCAGGACTCTACCGACCTGCAGGTCATCTTCTCTTAGATTTGATTGAGATCTCCCTCTCTTGTATGATGAGCAGCAAACTTCTGGCTCCAAAGTCCTCTGCTAAATCAGTGTGTTCAAATTAGTCACAGATAAGCAGAAATCTCAGAGGTAATCTCTTCCTCTATAAAATGTGGCTGAAATTAAGGCAGGTGCTATTTTGAAGGTTCAATAGTAAATGTACCCACAATCAAGCAAACTGAAAGAAATATCTTGGTTTAGGAGGAAAATGCTAATGGAAAGCAGCTAAGGTGAATATCCAGAAACATGCCCTGTTTCCAGAAGGAAGAAACATGTAAGTCTTACTGTGGATTTTGAAGAACGTATTATCCAGATTGTTAGCATTACAGGGAAATAGTGGTCCTCAGACATAGTTCACACACTGCCAAGTTTGAAATTACTTTTCCTCAATACAAATGTGTCTGTGTATATAGCCTAGCTATAAGCTCCTTCTTAAAAACTCTATTGCTTTATGGTAAGCTGAAAATTAGATAAGTGAGTCTGGCTTTATAGTTTGAGCAAAGGCGCTTCTCCACTTCTGTATGCTATAATGAACTCCTAAGTACCTGGATCAGTTTTGCTGAACTAATAAGTTCTGAAATATCTGTAGTTTATTTTGCTGCCTTAGAAACATCTTGTGCTGGTGTGAAACTCAAAGATGCTTCAATTTCCTGGAGTACCTTAAAGAGATACAGGCAGTTCAGACCATAAAAATCTTTATATGCTTAACAGTGTCATCAGCACTCTAAGCATGGCTGCGTATCTGTTACTGTATTAGGTCCTGTGAAAAATCTCCAAGTAAATCTTAAATATGCTACTTTCCGTATACATAAAATAGATCATAAAGTTTTGAGATGTCCAAAAGCTAACCAACAGTACTTATCATTTACTTTTTCTTCTAAAATTCTTTTCCAAAAGCTTTTGGTATATAAACTACTTTGCAATAGCTTACACAATGTGCTGATAGAGAAGGCCAGCTGGTTTAAGAGTACTCCTGACCACTTCTTACTTCTCTTTCTTTTCTTTGTAACACCTTGTGGCCAAGTGACAATTTTGACTCCTGGTGGAAGGAAAAGCATGTGTTTTTTTGTTTTGTTTTTCCTTAAGGTTTAGTTTCCAGTTGGGTCAATTATGGTGCCGCTTGAATGTAGTTCTATATAATGAAACTTGTACATGCATTTTTGGTTTGGTTGGGTTTGGTTTTATTTTTAATGCAAGAGCTATGGCTATCTTGGGTATGGCTATGGCTTGGCTACGCTGGTTCAGCAGCTTTGTGGCATGACCCTGAGAGCTACTGCTTCTGAGGAGAGGCAGAAAGAAACCATGAACTTTGCAATGTACCAAACTGCATGTGTTAGCGTTATGCAGTATCTTTCTCCAGAGCAGGGTAGCATCCAGAAGCCTTTCCCAGGATTAGCTGGCAATGTGAGAATGCAGAGTGGTTTTATCTGCCCGGCACAGCGCAGAGATACTGGAAGCAGGTCAGGAATGAGGATCACAAAGTCTAGTTGTTATTATTGCCTTGGTTAATGAGGCAGGCTCTTGATGTACTGCTTCAGGACTTAGCCTAGCTTGAAGTCAAGGCTGCATAGAAAGCCTACGGGTGTAGAAATCTCCGCTGGATGTGTAGCAACACCGAAAAGATTTGATCCTTGTTTGTTAGGTTGGTCCTGAGACAAGAAGTAACACTACAGCTGAGTTATGAGAATTCTTGCAAGCAGTAGCGGGAGGTTGGAACATGCCGTGCTCTGTACAAACACTTTTAATGGAAATTATTATAGATTTATTTTAGTATTCTAAAAATATTTGTTGTAACAGGTTGGGGGGGGGGGGCATTTGTCCAGGTAAAAATATAATTGTGGCCGAAAAAGAAGGTGAAATGGCTCCTCTGGTGTGTAACTGAGCAAAAATGGTCCAAAATCTGGATCTCAGCGTAACGAGTGCTGGTGAAATGGTCGGTGTCAGACTGTTGTACAAGCAAATGCATGAAGCCTGCTTGCTCGTTAGCTTTTAATGCTCTCCTCTGTCGTAACTTTGTATGTATGGTGCTTTACTTATTTATGCCCAGGTGATCTATGTGAATGAGAGCTGGCAGCAGCTGCTGAATAATGGATGAAACACCAGAATTCTGCTGGTGGCAATCTCCACAGCGTGGGGAGCCGTGCTGAGGGCTTGCTACTCCCCTGCCCGAGCTGTTTGCTCAAATGCTCTTCCCTGGCAATAGCCAGAAACTTCCAGCAAGTCCTGGGCTGTCTCAGTGAAGAATGTCTTTCCGCAGCGTATACTTTGACATCTTACATCATGGTCTGTTTAATTTTCTAGCTGGTTGCTCCCATTTCTAATGAAGAGCCTGAGTAGCTCTAGTCTACAGGAATAGCGATCCTGTCTTTTCACTACCTTTTGCAGCGTCTCCAAAGTGCATTCTGTAAGGCTGTTATGCGCAATTTCAAATGAATAAGCTTTGCTAAAAAGAAAGCAGAAATGTTTAATTAGAGTAACCTAATAGGCTGACCGAGCTCTGAATACAACAGCGGCAGAAGATCAGTGAAAAGCTTTTGCCCTTATCTGGCCTCAAGCGTATATCTTGGTTTCCAGGGCACTTGGAGGCTTTATTTTGAATGTTTCAGAGATTACACTGACTAATATGAGAACAGGGTCATTAGTATAATAAATCTCAGGTAACTGTAGAGCTAGCCTTAGGAAACCTTTCTATATTCGGCCACTGGTATCCATTGCTGTTGGAGTCTATAAAAAATAAGCGTTGGCATCTGGTGCAGGGTACCAGTATGCACGTGTGAAATGCTAATGCTGCCATTTTTCCAGCAAAATGGGGCCAGGCAGTCTCAGCTTTGGCAGCACAGCCTTGTAATATGCCTCGCTTGCCCTGGAGGAAGCCGAGCTTTTCCTTGCTGAGCACCTGTCTATTAAAGACAGCTAATGCTGAAGGTCTGATTACAGTTCAGTGACTTGCTCACACAGTGATTAATTTTTCTCCCCACTAACTGAGGAACTTGCTTCTATAGCACAGCTGATGAAATAGGTATTTATAACCTCATTTGTAGGAAGGGTGGGAGTCGGTTGAGCTACAACAGCCCGGTTAAAAACATCTGACCATCATCACACAAGCTGTGGTCAAGGACTCACTCTGCTTCCCATTTTGGCTGGGCGGAGCTTGACCTCAGTGGGACTTGGTTGCTTCACCCATCTGATGACCCCTGGGTTCGCCGTGTGCGTGGGAGAGGTGCTGGCTGGCTCGCCTGCCTGTGTTTTGCTTTTCTGCTCTGAGGGCTAATCGCTATTTATTCATACTCCAAGCCCACATCAGATAGGAAGGGCTGGAGAGCGTGCGGAGAGGAAGCAGAGGAACCAGCTCATGGTGAGACTATCAAGGGGACAATCCAGCGCTGTGTGCGATACACCAGCTGCCCTCTCTCTGTAGCTGCTGTGCCTCCCTTCCAGCGGCACTAGGCAAATTACCAGGCTCTGAATGCTTGCCTGCCTCATCCCAAACTGTTGGGGATATCCCATAGTCTAGCAGTGATGGAGAAACAGCTACTCCACCTCAGCTGAAGTGATCAAATAATGCTCGAGGGCAGGGGGTGTTTGAAAGCACACCAGCAAGATTATTTAGCAGGTCTGCCTTTGGGCAGTGTGATTAAATTGCATCCCAATGAGTTTGTTGCTAATTCCATCCTAGCTTGCTCCGCTGCTGTAAACTACTGGAGATATCTCTGCTGGCTCCCTTGCTCTGGCACACAAAGGCTTCTCTGTGCGAGTGTCTGACAGTGTCTCTTTTTTTTTTTTTTTTTTTTTTTTTTTTAATCCTTCACTCCCAAACGATTCTGAACAGATTGCTTTTCCCTCTGTATAGCTTTGTACAGAAAATACAGTAGCGGAAGCCACGGGGGGCTGTGGGGGAGAGAATTCACACTCTGTTCCTTGCTTTGGGGTTAGTGACCAGATGCGAGCAGGGGACCCGGCTCGGGGATGACTGTGCCCCCTCCCCATAAGGCTCCTGCTCTCGGGCTGGGACGCAGCTCTGCTTTGCTTAAAAACCGGGATGGTTAAGGAAAGCTGCAAGGGGGAAAGGGGGGCAGTGCTAAAGTGTGCACGTGTGTGTCGTTGGGTCATCTCAGCAGCCCAACTTGACAAAAGCTGACGCAATGCTCCTGTGATACAACTGTTACCTGTTTACGGCTCTGTATACATCAGCCTCCCTGTCGCTTGTCACAGGCGTGGAGAAGCCTTGGTTCATCTCCGTCAGCAGCTGCTGCCTTTTTTTTGGCTCTTTGGCGTGTGCGTAGCAGCTGAGGGGGATGAAGAGCAGCAGCCGGTCGTGGTAGATGCCGTACGGCATGGCAGCACTGCTGGGGTGGCAAGGGGGTTGGAAAGCCTCTCAGTAAGGCCCGTGTGTAAAGTACAACACCGAGGGGGCTGGGGAGAATAGCCATCTCATGCACACTTGTGGTGGCACCTTTCTGACCTGGGCATTGCTGCCGGGCAGGCCTGCTTGGTGCTCCAAAGTCAGCTGCTGTGAAGGGGGAACAGGGTGTAGGGGCTGGGGAGAGCTTGGCTGAGAAAATTGGCTTCCTTCTCCGCAGAAGTTATTGCAGAAATGCGCAAGGTAAATGATATTTGATGTGCTAGAAATAGCAGCTTCCTTAGACTGTCCAGAGGGTTTGCTTTGGTGGGAAAGATGTGTCTTTCCTACTTATTCTCTGAACTGTCTTACCTGAATTTTCAACGTATTTCAGAGCACTCACAGACCTTCTCTATTCCCCCTCGCTCTGCAAAATTAGACTTCAATGTCTTCTATTCAAGACAAAACTAATTAAAAGGAGCGGGGAACAAAACCTGCTTTCTAGTTGCTCTCTTGCATACTGGATTTGTACTTCAAAATGTTTGCCTCTAACTACTGCTCATCCTTCCCCAGGAGAAGGTGGCTGACCACAGGTCCTGCTGGGATGGGCTGCAGGGCTCTGGGGAAGGAACCTGGCTGCTCACCGCTACCTGCCTCCCGCTGATAGGACTCACAGCAAATATCTTTAAGCAAATATTTAGCAAATGCCCAGAGCTATTGGTAAGAAGAAGAAAGTCTCCAAATCAGTTTAAATGACGTCTGGTCCTCTGTGAGGTGGTGGTGGTAAGGGCTGGGGATGTAAGTGCATCCCAGCTCCTCTGGTACAAAGTATTGCCTTCAGCATCATGCATTTTTCAGTTATATCCCACCACGTGTGGCTTCCCTCCATCTTTCAAATAGCCACGCTACTCGCCTTTAATCCACCATAAAAATGCTGAGTCAGTATGTAACACATGCTGCAATGCACCTAGCCCCCTTAAACAGGTATGGTACGTGTTGCAGTCTTTGCCTGGGCTGACTCAGACAGAATGAAGAGCACTGTGGCTTGCTTTATCTTTTTAATCTTTTCAAAGAATAATTTTTCTTTCATTTGGTTTTCTTGGTTACCTAAAAGTTTGGCTTTTAATAGTAACTGGGGAATGTCACTCCTGAGTAAAAAGCTAGTTTTATTTATACTGAAACATATTTGGGAGTTTTATAAATTTTTTCACTTTTTTTTTTCTTTTTTATTTATTTACGCTTGTATCTGCCTACTTGAGCTTTCTGGAAGGAACTAGACCACTTGTCCAGCAAGCAGTTGCCTCCAAAGCCCAACTGCAGGCTCGGCACAAGGCGTTTTGTGGGGGCTTTCCTCCGTGGGCTCCTTCCAAGCCTGCCCTCACTGTTCCTCCCCGGTCTCATCTGTTTCACTGCTGAGTTTGCTTTTTATCTTTAGTATAAACGGTCATTGTTCAGCAGTAGAAAATAATTGGACCAGAAAACCTGGCTTTGTTCCATTGGTCAGGTGCTTTTTTTTATCCTGCTCGGTCTGAGAAGCAGGGAGGAGAAAGGAACCCCTCCAGCTCTGTTTTTAAACTGGTTTTTCAACATCTGTGGTTGATCCTTTTGCCTTATGGATGTTGATAGTCGCTGCTGGAGGAGCAAAATGTCTTATCAGTGCCTCTCAGGGCTGCTCTGAGGGGGAAACGAGCCCAGCCACGCTGGCAGCTGCCTGTGCGCAAAGGCACAAAACCCTGACACATCACTATGCGCGTGTGCCGTGCTATGGGAGGTGGTTACTTTTTGCCTTTGAGTAAAACACAGGGCACTGGAAATGCTATTTCTGAAGTGAAGAGGAGGAGCTATGGCTGAGGGGAAGTGTGATGCTTTCAAAGGAACAAACAAAAACAGATGCACTTTTTGCTTCCTCCACTCTATTGGTTAGTAATATGACTTTTCCAAAGCTGTAAACAAAATTTCAAATTTTTCCAACCTCTTAGCTTGAAAACATCAAGGAAAAAAATGAGATAGTTTGGCAGGATTGCTATGGAGCTCTTCCTTTACTTTCTGGAAGAAGTTCAGGCAGCTCCAGGGAGGTTCACATTATCGTTATTAGTCACCTCATGTGCTCATAGCCTTTTAGAGGCTCTGTTTACTCTGGGTAAGAAAGGGGAAAGTCCATCCACAGTAAACCTGGAAATATGAACACATGCCTTCATATTTACTTGCATTTTTATTACTGGGTTTGGCTTTACTGATGACAAAAATTAGGGGGAGAGCTCTGCATTGTTATCTATCTGGTATTGTTTACTGTTAAAGTAGAGAGATCACTGCAATGTAAGATCTTATTTAAATAAGACCTTATTTTCTGCTTCCTTACCCCCATGTGTATATATCCTTCCCCTAGTTTTTAAGAGTCTAGGGGTACTCTTTAATAGGTCTGACTATTCATATCTAAACCAGGCTCAGGAACAACACAGGAATTTACATTTGTTCTCATTGCAATCAGCTGCTCCTTTTCCAAATGTTTTATTGTGCTTCTTTTAACTAAAATTTAAACGTGTGTTTATAACATCCCTTTTTGATTACCTGAACTACACAGATGGCTGAAGGTGTGATACTCCTTCCAACGTGACAAAAACTAATGCAAGCCACACAAGGTGCTGATGCCTCCCAGGGCTAGTCCTCTGCTGAAGGTTACTGGAGTACAGCAAAAAGCCCTCTCTGAATGGGAGCCAGGAGCCTGACCCTGTAACTTGAGTGTCAGATCCAGGAGGAAGGTGCCGAGAGGATTAAGCTGTCTTTAAAATAGAGCTTTTTGAGTATCAGGCTTTTAGTTACATCTGTTTTGATCATAAGCTGCCTCTAGACTGGTATTGCAGAAGCTTTGCTATTTATTTTCCTGCAAAGCAACTCTGGACCTCTCCACATGGTAAGGTTCTAAAAGCATTGCTGCATTTGAACATGTAGTTCGTGCCTGACGGGTCCAAGCTGAGGTCTTGTTGCGAATTGGACGAGTCTGAATATCCTGAAGGTCTGGAAGATACAGCAAACACATGTCAGGCTTGCATTGCTCAGCTCCAGGATTTTTTAATAGTGTGAAGGAGTGAATGGTAAAATGTGAATCTTCCAAATACTCCAGTTTTAGTAATTTATTGATACCATGTGGGGAAATGCACACTGAGAATTGCAGCTGCTAAGTTTTGTTTTACTCTATGGAACAGTGCTTATCTGGTTGGCAGGGAGAAAGGCTTTTAGTGCTGTCCTCCACTTTGGTCTGCAAGACATTAGCAGATAAATAGCCAAATTAAGAGGAGGGAAAAATAAAGACCAGGCTCTGATAGGTGTCACTAATCATGTGAGCAAACAAATTTAATTAAGGGAATAGAGGGGAACAAAAGTAATAAATGAACATTAAGGTTAACCTAACTTTGATATGGTTGTTAATGAAAACTATGTGATCTCACTGTGCAAGATTTTTTTTTCCCCAAAGCCTTAGATAATTCTTCCTTTAAAAAAACAAAACAAAAAAACAAAACAAAAAACCCAGTTAGGAAATGCTGACCTAGCTCATATCTATGAATAAAGTCCTCTCGGTAAGTGTTCCAACTTGTGAGCAAAGGCTTTGAAATCTTCCCCCACTTGTAATGGAGCTGAATGAGTTCAGTGGTAAATATGCAACAAGTGTAATGCCTGTTTCCGCTCTTTGTTCCCCTGAGAGTCATTTAAACAAAACAAATTCAGTGCACACTAATAAAGTGGGTAGGTAGATATTGCAGCTTAATAGCCTGTGCTCAACCATTTTCCTTGGCAGGGAGTTTAAGGACCGTTTCCAGCTAGGTTATGATATCTTCGTCATGGACCGTTATCAGGAGTTGCATTTCCTGGTGTCAAGTCCAAGCACTGAAGACAGGCCGCTCTTCAGGAGCCTGGGACGGCTCAGGAGGTACAGAGTTAAATGCAGCATGTGTGCTGCTCCCCACGGCCCATTGTTATTGCTGCAGCCTTCTCCACTTGCATTCAAAATGTTTTCCAAACAGAGTGTGTATTGGGAGTTTGTCTGTTTGCTTTTCTTTCCTTTTTTTTTTTTTTAAACTATCATTGGCAATCACTTGTGTCTAGCTAGAACATTTTTCTACAACTCTACCTCATTTTTTTTCAGCTTCATTTATAGCGAGGAACAAGGTATAAATGTTCTGCTCATGGTGTCTCCTGAATCTGGTGCTCTGTGTCCACTGTAGCTATCTGATTAACACACACAAGCGTCGCAAATTTGCTTGGCTACAAAGGACGATGAAGAGATTTGTTCCTTCGGGTCATCTCTGGCCCTCTGGAGCTATCCCAGCTCTGCTGTGGGAAAGCAGACAAGTGATGGGATGTGGGGAACGGGGGACAGTTTAGAAACTGTTCCCTGCTGCCTGTAGGTAAAAAGAGCAGGGACAGATTAGGGAAAAAGACTAACAGTCACAACATGCGAGCTACTTGCATTGTATTTGTGCACCTTGAACAGTGAGCCTGCTGAACGCTCCTCTGTAGAAGAGGACGCTGGCCACACTTTGGGCCGATCTCGCGTCAGTTTTGCTGCAGCTGATCTGGGCAGTGCCCCCAGCACTGCCACCTCCTCTCTGCAGCTGGGCGACTCCTCAGACATGGGTCCCTGCGCAGGCCGGAGGCAGGGACAGCAACCCCCTGAGCCAGAAACGCTGCTGAGGTTTCCTTGGTGAGCTGTGCTCTAAGCTCCCCTTCCCCCGCCTGGACGCTGTGCGGGTCTTGTGCTGAGCACGTGTAACCACGGGGTGAACCGTCCCAAAAAAGGACCAAGTCTTCCTTCATCTGCAAATGGATGACTGTATTTTACTTTTTTAGTTTTCTAGTGATCTTTGGAAAGTGGTGAAAGAAACTAGGAAAAAAAATAAAAGCTACGTACCAAGGAGCTGGTTTCCAAAGGGTTTGTATTTGTAGCTTGGCATCCTTGAGGTTTGTCTTTCCGTTCGGGGGTTCTCCCTCATCTACCAAGATATGGGAGCCTACACTGCAGCCTTCTCGGTCAGGGCACCTATGTGGGTTTACTTATGGTATCTCCACCTGTTTGGACCCTTCCTCTAACGTTATAGTAAGCATATTGAAATAAGATGAAGGGGTGTCTGATTACTAGAGGTTGAAAAGAGCTCGATAATGGGACAACACACCCCCTCTTCTTAGGAAAACTATAACACTGCTGAGTGTCCTCTAACTGATGCTCTCCCAGTTTAGTTCTGCACTTTTTTCTTTCTAGCTTGATGTGAATACATGCTCTTCTAGAAGATTGATCATCAAGAAATCATGCCTGAAAGATTTTTAATTTACCTTCAACATCTAAAGGAAACCGAAGTTCAGATGTGCGATATGATTAAGTACAGTCTAGTTTCAATCAGAACCTGTTATTCTTGCCAGCTGAACTCTTAATTGGAAAGGAGTGAAGCGTTTCTGGTGAGCAGCAGATTAACTGAAAAATTTAGAACAAACTTGTTGAGTATCTTGGGTCAAATTCTGCCGATAGCTGAGCTGAATTTCAAAAGATCTTGAAACACTAACATTTAGAATATATTTTGATGCTTAATTGCTTATTTCCAAAGGTTTTTAAAAATTATTTAAGCTTTAGGGAAAAATTGAGTTGAGCTAATGTAAGACTGGAATTTCTCAGTTATTTTGCTCTTGGTTTTGTTAAGAAATAAACACATCCACAATTTTGGTTCAGTCTAACAAAAAAAAAAAAGGAATTTACTCCCAAACAAATAAACCTTATTACATGCCCACTGCTGCTACTAGTAACTTGTTGAACTTTGCACACATTGGTAGCGATTGTTTATAACAATGTCTATAGCTGAGTTGTTTTTTTTGCCTCTCGTAACAACAGTATCTAAAATGCTGTATGTCAAACTATGTGCTTTGAGGGCTGGTTTTATGTGTCCTACTTTTTCAAATGGCACAGATCACTGATTTAAGGAGCTCTGCACAGTCCTCGCTGCTCCTAAAAACCCAGCTATTGCCATCAGTGCTCACTTGTGGATGCAGAGCCTGAATTTTTAACCTGGTGGCTTAAATGCCTGCATTGCATCTTATAGCATATTTCACATCGGCTATATATTTGTTCTGGTACTATTGTACTATATATATTGTTCTGGTACTCTCTAGGCAACTGCACAGCTACTCCTAGCCCCTCTCTAGAATGGTTGTGTTCATAGTTATGGTCTTCAGTCACCTGAAAGCCATCATGAGAGTTTAATATAAGGCTTTTTCTACTTTGCCCTTTTGGTAGCCAGGTGCTGCTTCTGGTATAACTACCTGCAAATCAAAACAGGGCTGGTTTTCCCTTTCCGTGGATGTACTGTTCTCCCTTTGTGTAGCACCTGGTTGCACCAAACTGTACAGGAGCCCCTGAGCAGGGAGCAGTGGTGGGGCGCGGGTCTGGGTGCTGCACCCATGAGCGTGCTGAGACTGAGACCGCTCATGGACAGGGTTGAGCAAGGAGGAAACAGGGCTGGGTGCCCAGGGTCTCCGTACGGAAAAATTAATCCAGTAGTCTGTAGTATCTCCAGCGAATTGCTGTATTTGTCAGAACTCACTGCTGTTGTGTAAGCCTGCTGTGTGGTGGTCTTCTGTTAACACGGGCATCAATGGACTGCCTATTCCATCCTCATAAAGGAAGCCTGTTTCGCAGAGGACATGATGCAAAGAGGCTGCAAGCTTGAAATATCTGGATGTCTTCCAGTTTCTATTCCCAGAAGTCTTGTTCTAACAAATACTGTTGAATATACATACAGTACAAGGGGGGTGCAGGGAGAGACTCAGCAGGAGATGGGATCATACAAAATATCACCAGTCTTGGAGCAGCACGATTAAAAAGCCTGCACTAGATCTTTTAAGTCCAGCTGGAGTGATTCCTTGTTTGTGGAATCCCATTACCTGGCAAAGGCTGCAACCCAGTTCATATGTATGATTAGCTACACTTCTGAATTTAGGGGGTTATTTTCCAGTCATGCTGTAGTCATGCATGTGGATTTCAGGATGTGCCTAGGCAGGAATATTCAACTTATGTGAGAGCCAGCTGGTGAAAGGAAAGATGTTGGGAGTTTCCCCACCCACTCCAGCAGATGGATAGTCTTCATTTGTCAGTCTAGCACAAGGCAAAATGAAAAAAAATTCCCCCGTTCTCAAGTCCCCAAACTTTCATCTTCCTCTGACCAAGTTCACAGTGGCTGATAGTCCACAAATTGTCCAAGACTGTCATTGCTTGCTGCTTATTTAGGTTTAGATGATCACAGACCCAGTTTGGAAAAAAAACAGAGCCAAGTAGTGAAGTTTGCTAAAGGAAGTTCTGTGGTCCGAGAAGAAACTGAAAAAGAAAATATCTCTCTCTGCTTTCACCAGCCTGGATGAGCTATTGACAAGTACAATGGAGCCATTGCCTCCAGGCTCTGTCCTGCTTTGTTTAATATCTGTAAACCTCAGTGTGCAGAGCCAGGCTCCTTATCCACATGCTCCTGGGAATAAGGTAACAAAAACAAATGTGCTCCCCAGGATGGATTAAAGAACCACCTTGAAAAATAGGCAAATTGGAAAAATAAACCATAGCAATATAAACGAGCAAAGGAAGAAGAGCATAAACGTATTAGTCATCTCTTAATTGCTCTCAGAGCCCAATATGCTTAACATCCTGAAATAGAAAGCCCATCATTTCAGTTCTGCACATTAGCAATTTAAAAAGAAATAAAGTGAGATCTCCTGAGAATGCAATAATATATATATTCATATTGTCAAACAAGTATTTTTCCTGTTTGCAACCTCTCAGCTTAAACCCTCATATTTTATTATATTCAGGAGTTCTAGACAATTTTTCTTTTTATTTTTTTTAATTTTTTTTCGACAAGAGGAAAGTTTTGCCTGGGTTGCAAGGAAGCTTATTTCATATTGCATGACCTGACTCTGCCAACATGTTATTAATTTAGGAAAAACTTTTGAGTGAATGAGCTTGAGAGCCAAGTAAGAGCTCTCAGGCTTGAATGTTTTCTTGCTTAGTAGAAGGCCATGCGTCAGAGATGAGGGTGCCTACAGAGCCATTCAGTCCAGCCTAGCCACCAGGTGCCCATCAGCAGCTGGACTCCTATTTTCTAAGCATTTTCATTTTTTAGTTGTCAACAAAATCTGTAACTTCTCTTATAGTATCTTCAACCATTTAACAGCTCAACTTCCCCTCTACCCATTGCACAGGAAACCTAAAGGAAATCATCAAATGAGACTGTTTTGTGCTTAAGAGGCACCGTGATCTGTCCTGCAGACCTCTAGGGACTGTCCATTGTTCTCGTTCCTTTGGCATATAGGCTGTGCCAGAAATTGTCATTCTCTGTCTTCTGTCAAAGGACATTTTCCCCTCCCTTTCCTTCCTCCCTTTCCTTCCTCTCTCTGATTTTCTTTTTCTCTCATTCCTGCTTTATGCACCAATAGTATTTCAGCTCTCAGGTGCCATACTAGACCTTGTTCTCACCAACAAGGAGGGGCTGATGGGAATGTGAAGCTGAAGGGCAGCTTTGGCTGCAGTGACCATGAAATGGTGGAATTCAAGATCCTCAGGGCAGTGAGGAGGGCACACCAGGAGGCTCACTAGTCTGGACTTCAGGAGAGCAGACTTTGTCCTCTTCAGGCACCTGCTTGGTAGAATACCATGGGATAAAGACCTGGAAGGAAGATGGGTCCAAGAAAGCTGGTTAGTATTCAAGGGTCACCTCTTCCAAGCTCAGGAGTAATGCATCCCAACAAAGAGGAAGTCAGGCAAAAATGCCCAGAGGCCTGTAATGATGAACAAGGAGCTTCTGGGCAAACTCAAACACAAAAGGGAAGCCTACAGGGGCTGGAAGCAAGAGCAGGTAGCCTGGGAGGAACACAGAAATTGTCTGAGCAGCCAGGGATCAGGTTAGGAAAGCAAAAGCCCTGATAGAATTAAATCTGGCAGGGCTATCAAGGGCAACAAGAAAAGCTTCTATAGGTATGTTAATGATAAAAGGAAGATCAGGGAAAAATAATGGGCTTTCTCTGGAAGGAAATGGGCAACCTGGTTACCCAGGATATGGAGAAGACTGAGGTACTCCATGACTTTTTGCTTCAGTCTTCACTGACAGGTGCTTTAGCCACGCTGCCCAAGTTGCAGAAAGCAAAGGCAGGGGATGGGAGAATGAAGAACCAACCACTGCAGGAGAAGGATCAGGTCTGAGACCTAAGGAACCTGGAGGGGCATAAGTCCACAGACCTGATGAGATGCATCTGTGGGTCCTGAGGGAACAGGTGGATGAAGTTGCTAAACCACTATCCATCATATCTGAGAAGTTGTGGCAGTCCAGTGAAGTTCCTGCTGACTGGAAAAGGGGAAGAATGATCCATGTTTTCAAGAAAGGGAAAAAGGAAGGCCCAGGGAACTCCAGGCCGGTCAGTCTCACCTCTGTGCCTTGCAAGACCATGGAGTAAATCCTCCTGGAAGCTATGCTAAGGCACATGGAAAATAAGGAGGTGACCAGTGACAGCCAACATGGCTTCACTAGGGGCAAATCGTGCCTGAAAAATCGGTGGCCTTCTACAATGGGGCTACAGAGTTGGTGGATAAGGGAAGTGCAAGTGATGTCATCTACCTGGACTTGTGCAGAGTGTTTGACGGTGTACCACACAACATCCTCATCTCTAAATCAGAGAGACATGTATTTGACAGATGGACCACTCGGTGGATAAGGAATTGGCTGGACGGTCACACTCAAAGAATTGTGGTCAATGGCTCAGTGTCCAAGTCGAGACCAGTGACAAATAGTGTTCCTCAGGGGCTGGTATTGGGACCAGTGCTGTTTAACATCTTTGTTGGCAACATGGACAATGGGATTGAATGCACCCTCAGCAAGTTTGCTGACACCAAGCTGTGTGTTGCAGTTGACGTGCTAGAGGGAAGGGATGCCATCCAGAGAGACCTTGACAGGCTTGAGAGGTGGACCTGTGCGAACCTCACAGAATCATAGAATAGTTTGAGTTGGAAGGGACCTTAAAGATCATCTAGTTCCAACTCCCCTGCCATGGGCATGATGTTAAACAAGGCCAAGTGCAAGGTCGTGCACATGGGTCAGGGTAATCCCAAGCAGAACTACAGGCTGGGTGGAGAATGGATTGAGAGCATCCCTGAGGAGGAGCTTGGGGGTGTTGGTGGATGAGAAGCTCAACATGAGTCAGCAATATATACTTGCAGCCCAGAAAACCAACCATACCCTGGGCTGCATCAAAAGAAGCGTGACCAGCAGGTCAAGGGAGGTGATTCTGCCCCTCTACTCTGCTCTTGTGAGACCCCACCTGGAGTACTGCATCCAGCTGTAGTGCATCCAACATAAGAAGGACATGGAGCTGTTGGAGCAAGTCCAGAGGAGGGCCACAAAGATGGTCAAAGGGCTGGAGCACCTCTGCAATGAGTACAGGCTGAGATATTTGAGGTTGTTCAGCCTAGAGAATAGAAGGCCAGGGGGATCTAATTGCAGCCCTCCAGTACCTGAAGGGCCCTACAGGAAATCTGGAGAGGGACTGTTTACAAGGGCATGGAATGATAGGACAAGGGGTAACAGCCTTAAGCTGAAGGAGGGTAGATTTAGGTTAGACATTAGGAAGAAATTCTCTGTGAGGGTGGTGAGGCACTGGAACAGGTTGCCCAGAGAGGCTTTGGCTGCCCCCTCCCTGGAAGTGTTCAAGGCCAGGTTGGATGAGGCTTTGGGCAACCTGGTCTAGTGGAGGGTGTCCCTGCCCATGGCAGGGGTTTGGAACTAGATGGTCTTTGAGGTCCCTTCCAACCCAAACCATGCCATGATTCTCTCAAGAGGATTAGGTACAAATTCTGGGCATCTGCTTTGACGCACTTGTTCCTTGCATACAGCTCTGGTTTGGAGGTGTCAGATCCTTTCTGCATGATGTGCTGGGGCTGTGAAAATGGTAGCCTTTTGAAATCAAGGTGTGCACGTATTAATTGTGGGCACAGGGTTAATGCTGGGGATAGTGGGTGACCTATAATTTTGCTCAGCATTGCTTACCTAACAGCCTGCAACGGTAATCAAGCAGGTTTATGGTCTTTACTGTGTTTCCTGTGAGGTGTTGCTTGCAGTGATATTTTTGAGGATGGAGAAAATTACATATTGGGGAAAACCTTTAGCATTTATAATTACATGGCTGAGATTAAACGGTACTGTGTTGAAGAGCAGTTGTTATATGAAAATGGCCAATAATGTTCTAAACGGAAATGATTGTTCTAACTAGTTTCTTTAAAATTAATGCTTGGTGCTTTATTTAGTTATTTTGCTATGTGTTAAGAATGTGTGGAAGTATGTATTACCATGAATTTTAGAAGTACTTCCTAGCAGTAGATTAAAATGTTATTTAAACAGGGGCCAGACAGATTACCAAGCCTTTCTGTTTCCAGATCACAAGTCTAGTCTTTCTGACGGTTGCTCAAGAGTCTATAAATGCAAAAAGAAAACAGAAAAAAAGAGCCTGGGGCAAAATCTAAAGTCAGAGTATTGGGACTGGAGGTCCAAAATCAGAATTAGAAGTTAAGACCGGTTTTTAATTTTGGTCAGAATCCAAGCTGTCCACCATCAGCACCACATTGCCATCACAGGTATCAGTGTTGCTTATGTTTTTTAGTGCAGGAACCAGCAGGACCTGAAGAAGCTGTTCAACCTCAGAAGAAATGGTCTACAAGCCAACAAACTTCCAAGTGAAGCGAAAAAACCCAATGAGATAACAGTCTAAACGAATTACAGAGGCACAAGGGTGACAAGACTGTTCAGTCCTGGAAGAAGAGACTTTGATGCACACAAGCTGCTTGACAGTCATCCAAGTTTATGTAGTCCATGTGGCAGAGGAGATAGAGGAAGGGAACAAGGCATATATGTGCTGACTGCATAGAGCTGTTCCTAGTTATGGGGAGCTACCTGAGGAGACAGCATGAAGGTGTTTGTTCTACTCTCTAGTAAGTGGGCAATGAGGTGTCCATTACCTGTGGGAAGCAGACATTCAGACTTCAATATATCCTTGCAGAGAGGCCAATGACTGCCAAGGACTAGAGTGGGTTTTGTCCCTGTACTCTAATCACAGCTTGGAGAAGGCTTGGGTGAACAGTACATCCTGCTATATTAATTCCAGGATGAAGCATCATTTAATTCTGCAGTGCTCCCAGTCTCGGTGCACTTCTTCAGAGCCAAATGCACATGCACCGCTTTCTCAAATGAGCTCAGCGGGAGCAGTGGCATTTCTAGCATCTGTTGAGCTGACTTCCAACCCTCCACTGCTGGCAAATTCTGTAGGTAACAGTGGAGACAGCAGAAATATCAGCATCAAAGGGAAGGAATTCAAAGAAAGAGTATTTGAAATGAGGTCTTCAAACACAGTTGGTTTTCATGCATGTTCACTAATATTGTGTCGCTGAGAGCTAACTTAAACCAAGGGTCACTGTAGGAGAATGAATGGGGAAAAGCAGTTTTTGAGAACACCTGGGAATAGGGTCCCCACTATCAGCTTTGTACAGTGGGACCAAAGGAAATTCTTTGTTTCTCATTTGTATTGGTGTTATGTGCTACGGCCCCAGAGCCTTCCCTCTTTATGTCAAGGTGACTGCTCTGGAGTTTAGCTGGGAGCAAGGGAAACCACTGAAAAAAATGTTTCTGTTAGAAACACAGGATGTCCATGGTGCGCTGGACTTGACTTTTACAGTGGAGAGACATCGCATTGGCAGCGCTGTCGAGCTACAGCTATGGAGGGAGTTTTCACCTTGCATTAACCAGAAGAGAACTGGGCAACACATACCACATGGGAGCAGGAAAATGGCCGTTGGGCTTCAAAGGCTGAGCTCCTGCAATGGCTCTGAGCAATGCTGCAGACCCACATAACATTAGCTGTGCTTTACAGTCAGCCACTGAGGAAAGCCTGTCTTTGCCAGGCTGTTTTGGTGATTACCTGCCGATGGCCCTGGCAGCCAAATGACAAGATCACAGGACAAACCAGCAGGGGAGAAAATTGACATTATTCCTGGCAGAGCATCATGCTGAGACCCTGGCTTCCTGCTGCAAAAACAGGGAATGTTTTTTTCTGGAACAACGATGGACTAAATTCAGCGCTGGGGTATATTCACAGAAGTCTCAAAACCTTTACAACTAGGTGGTTTTCTGTGTCCAGTGTCCCAGGAATAATGACTAAAGAGAGAAAAGGCTTTTTAGGTAGGTTCATCTTGTCTTGCCTGTAAAAGATGGAGGTCATGGGGGTTTGCATGCTCTGGTATTTTGGCCAATCCACTCCTAAATAGTCCGGCTGGTTGGACTCCTACTAGCTGTTCAGGAAGGCTCTTCTGTAGTGTGTTTCACTGTGAATTTTTTCAGTATTGAACTTAAATTTTCCTGTGTGATTCCTCATGCCCCCCCTTCCTGGAGCACCTGCAAGACACCTGATGGGTACTGATAGTAAGGCTAGGAGCAGGATTAACAAATGGTAACTTTTTCCCCCCCTTTTTTTTTTGTTTTGTTTTGTTGTTGTTTTGTTGTTTTTTCTTTTTTTCTTTTTTAAGGTGAGCATTGAACTGTCAAAACTACTTGTCTAGTTTTCTGTTGTAAACACCTCTAGGTGTGAATTGTGAGAGTTTTCTATGAGCAGCAATGAAATGGATTATTTCAGATAATTTGAAAAGTTTCCAAAATACATTGTCAAAAGGCACTTTCTTTTCCCCCTTCTTTCCCTTTACAGCTTGTACTCTCAGGCTCTTTAGTATTAACTAAATTACTCTGTACTGATACAATTTGAATATTCATCCACTCTTCTAACTGAGGGAATCTGGACTATCAGCTATTTTGCATATGTGGGGTGATGATACAGAAGCAGAAAGGTTCTTGTTGAGGTATGTGCTGATGGGTTAAGTGTTTGGTATGACTCTGGCACATTCAAATTACTAGTGGAAGCTTTTGACACTGTGTCACAGAACATAAATACCTAGAAAGACTGAATACAGACTGTACACACAAGCTCTAGGGGGTTTGTTTTATTTTCTAAGCCAAACTCAACTTCATTTGAGCATAGTGAACTACATAAATTATTTCTCTTTCTATATAATTAAACATTTAAAAAACAATTATCCCCTCCCATCCTTAAGATATATCTGTATGCTCCTGCCTGATAGGTGCTTTCAACAAACTGAAAGGACACCCTCTCACAAATAAGCATGGCTCTCCAGGCAAAAGTCCAGCCCTCGCAGCAAGCCTCATCCCAGGCAGGATGAAGCAATCAACATCAAGATCTCCACTGAGCAGAGCCTCACAGAGGGGAACTTGTTGCTATTTCATTCTGCAGCTGAAGAAACATACAGTAGTGGCAGGGAGCCTTGGGGCAGCTGATTTAAAGATTGATCTTGCAAGCTATTCCTTACTATCTGGCATTCATAAAATTCACCTTGAATAACTGGGTTTCCTACTGAACGCTTAAACTCTTGCCAGAAGAGCATCCTGCTGGCTGAACGTATTCAGACCATCTCTTGAGCTACACCAGATGGTACCAGCTGCACTGAAATCCAATGAATAGCGATTTTTTTTTTTTTTTTTTTTTTCCCCGTCAGTTATAAGGATCTACTCTACCACTTTCCTGGGAACTTCGCTAATGGGAGTAGTAAAGTGTATCCCCAGAGAGCGCCTTCCACCAGCTCCAGCTCTGTTCTGCAAAAATGAGGTAGGATTAACAGAGCACAATTGCTTCTGGGCAGCTAGTTTGTGGCCAGCCATGTGGTGGAATAGCTTGGACGTAAATTTTAATTTAACGCAGAGTTGCTAGTCAACATCAAACGTGAACATCAGTGACTGATAAATTTAATTGGGTGTTTGTTTAAAAGCATTGCAGGAAGTATGTGCTTGAAGCATCAAAGAGTGAGTTTTAGAACTTCAAACAATACTCTGGCTACGTTGTTTGGAAGGGCTGTCACCAGATCTGTGCTGTTTGGCTGCTGCAGTGATACCTATTGCATCAGTTTCTGACTTGCATGGCACTTCCTAAAATATGCATGTACCTAAATAGACTTACAAAGAACAGTATACGTGTACATAAACAAACTTACGAAGAATGATGTTAAAAGAACATCATGGTGGGCAGCAAAGATGTGGCTAGGCAATGCAGGGATGACTGCCAAATCTTAATTTGCTACTCCTTTCATCTCGTCCCCATATGCTGCGGGCATAATTCTCGTGTGATCACATATGACATTTCTAGTAGGACTGTGAATGCGCAAGGTGGCTCTGGTGAGAAGCTGGAGCTGTGGAAAGAGGCCAGTTCTTCCAAAGGAGGACATATCTGCTCTCTCTGTCTGCAGTGGGTAAGACAAAAGGTTTGAGCTGCGTCAAGGTTAGGCTTCACGAAGAAATTGTGAACAGTTCCACCAGCAGCAAAACGCTGGCATAGAATCACCTGGAAAGATGGAGGAGTTGCCGGTCCTCAGAGCTGAGGCGTCAGGGATAAGGCAGGGCTCTCTCTTTCTGCATCAAAGGAAGGGAGTGGACTTGATGGCTTCCAGATTCCTTCCACACATTCCCATTCACTCTGAGTCCTTGTTTTCTACTTCCTTTTCACTAACAGCAGAAGTTAGAAGGCACGTGATGAATGAGGCAGGTATCAGTAGAAGGGGAAAGGAGCCTTTGCCAGCTGAATGCAGTCCTAGAGAAACGCATCCCTTCCCAGACCGTGCCACAGAGCTCCTGCAGATGTTTTGCAGCTATCAGACGTTCCCAGTCGGCGTTCTGGATGTGCCCACCTGCAGTCTCATTTGAAGCATTAAACCCTAAAAATTTAAACTGAAATTAGCAGCATATGTGCTCTGAATATGAAGTTTTGACCTTTCCAGAAAGCTATATCTTTCTGTGCGTCAGCTGCCTTTCTGTAAAATGAGGGTAATACAGCATTTTCAGGGGGATTGCATAAGTAAGTTTGTTAATACTTTCAAAGCGCTTGGATGCTGTAGTGACGTGCGGTGCAGATAAGGCCATAAGGAAATGATGAATTTTGTTCCCACAGCAGGGTCTGAACAGCGCGCCATAAAGAAGGCCAAGGGCTGCATGCTGGGTGACAAGAAGAAAACAAAATATTGAATGACTGCTGATTAAGTGAGCACTTTTCATTCTTTGTGTTGAATGAGGCAGGAATGCCAGGGAAAAAGTAGTATGTGTATAATAATTCAGTCTCCTTTTGCATAAAGATTAAGGTGGGTGATTTGCCTCATCCTCCTGCAAGGAATTTAAAGCATTCCTATGCTACAGGCAAGCACCTTAAACTAAGAAACAGAAACAACCCAAAGAGCAGCAAAAAAAAAAAAATCAGCTCTGTAAATTTGATGTCTCTGTGACTCACCAGCTGGTGGATCACACAGCCCAGTACACAGATGAGCTGACAGCAGTTGCAGGCTGGCCTTCTCCAGGCTGATCAGTGCTAGGGATTTGGGGGTCCTTTGCCAGAAGTTGGACAAATGTTGATGAGTAGCAGGGGAACGATGAGGTTTGGGTGTCCTGGCTTCATCCCACATCTGAGAGTATACTGAAGGAGGCATAGACTTTTTTGTCCTAGTCCTTGTCCTACTCTTGTTTTCCCTGACAAAATACCTTTTGTAGCCTCTGTCTTGGGCTGCCCAACTGTGCTGGATTGCTTTAGACATAAATTTAAAAAATTATCAACTTCTGACACCCTTTCCCTGCAGAAATGGCCCAACCATTATACTTTTGTGTTAGAGGTGTTGGGCAGCTTACGTGTTGCAGCTCTGGCTGCAATATCCTGTAGCACTGATGCTACTAGCAGCAATGGCTTGAGAATGCGAGGCAGAAACTGCAGGAAGATTTAAAATCTCTTATTGTAACGACTAATAGGGTTAGGAAAAGAGTTTGGCAAATGTGAAGACCTGAAGAGGGACCAATGCACCTGAGAGCTCATTTATTTGGCTATCAGTTTGCTACTAAGGGCTACTACATCACTGCACAAGCCTCTCCGTTTTTCAGCATGTCAAGCAGGGACTACATTGGACAACATGGTGCTGTGGCCCCATGGATTAAGGGTGATCTTGAAAGAGTGTGAAGGAAGTATGTCTTGGGAAGTATGGGGCTTGGAGGTGGGGGTCTACTCTAATAAGATGACAAGACCTGAAGTTGCCTTGTCTTTTTGTGCAGAAGATGAGGTTGGGCCATGCCATGTTTCAGCTGCCTGGAGCCAGCCAGGATCTCTAGGTAGTCTGCACTGAATGAAAATCTCCCATGTTTTGAGGTTTAGGCATTCCTCCGAGCCCCAAACACTGAAGGACACAGAGATGAGTTGTAGCAACCCCTGTCCCTCCCTCCTCACTGCCTTACGTATCCCTTCAGCTCTCTCCCTTCCCAGAGGCATGTCACACCAGCCAGCCCCTGCTGCAAAGCTCTCCTGCTAGTCATACTGTTTCAGGTGATTAGCCAAAAAATACTGGGAAAAAAAAAAGACAGTGTTTTCTTTTCCCTGCTGGCATACTCACCACAGAGGACTGGGAATGTCAATATACAGAGTAGGTGACCATGCCCTGTCAAAAGTCAGGGGAAGGGGAAACTTGTATATTGACATGTCAACAGAGCTACATAATTAATAATGGGGAATTAACAGGTTTCGGGGATTTCCCTCCTCCCCACCCTTCCGCCAAGTGTAGAACACCAAGGATCTTTCTCCATGGGATGCTGGCTTTTGCATCTGTCACTTACTGCCCTTTTTCTTTTGGATGTGGCAATCAGCAGGAGGGGGAAAAAACATCTGCTTTTCCCCAGCCCTCCCTGTAAGCAAACCCAAGTCGTACTCTGGCTCCCAGATTTCCTCCCAGATTTGTTCCTCTGTACTTCAGGAACAAATGCAGGGCTTCTGTCCATCATCTAAGAATTGCTATGCATGGTATAACTACCTGCTATAAGGAAAAAAAAAAAAAAAGCAAGCCAGGCTATAGGCCTCTGCTATGGGATACCCTGCTCTGGTGATTGAAATTCAGGAATAAAGTTTTGAGTCTCTTAACAGCACTCCTCTGAACTGTACATCCTTCAGGGGAGGCCCCAGAGTACTTTGTTCTTTATTCCAGCAACTTGTCTCCAAAACCTCCTGCATCTTTATTTCACAGGACAAAATTGGGATGGTGTAAAATGCCAGGCATTGCCACAGCGTGTGAGAAGGGCTGTGGTTCTCCAAATGAAATGGTCTGTGCAATGGACAGAGACAGGAGTTTCTACGTAGACACAATTGACATGGCATACGAATACGACAAGAGGGTATATCAAGGAGCTTCTGTCTTATCATAGCTCCCCTTTGTTCTACCTCTTAAAGAAAAACCTTAAAGAATGATGAAACCTCCAGTAAAACATGTCTCATTCTTTCTCCCTGTTCCTCTTAGGCAAATGATGCAACACCTGAGGCTGTTGACACATTGAGCTGATCTCACAGCTGACTAATGAGGAGGCAGACAAGCAAAGGTGAGCCTGAACCAAGCAGCGGGCATAATGGGCTTGATGCTTTTGTGTAATTTCTTATGATCAAATGTTATTACATCAGCAGAAAAGAAGACAAAAAGAGATTATATTCCTCTGGGACTCCCTAATTTTAGACTACAAAGTGAGCTAGTCAGATGAGAGATGCTTAAAATGAATAGAATTGCCTTTCCATGCACACTTGGGAATTCCCTGCTTCAATCACAAAAACCTCTAATAGAGCAGTGGCAAAGCAGGAGCTGAAATTCTCATTTCAGTCAATTCCTGCCCTCACTTAACCCGGTGCAGACTCACTCCTGCCTGGTGGCCTGGCTCAGCTGCAGCCAAGGACACTAGGTCACTCCTGGAGGATCTTTACCGATGCTGCTGATGCTTGCACTGCAAAACACCCTGCCTAATTACAGATGGAAAAAATCCATATTTTACATATTTTTAAACTGAACACCTAGGTAGGTATTTAGTCAATGGTCCCTCTTTCACTGTGAAGCTTGAAATAACAATATTTGGAGTATAATGCAATTAATTTCCAGTTGTCCCATAAAATCTATTGGAACTTTTATTTTAGCTCAACCAATGTTATTAATGGTACTTTTGAGGGAACGTCGGTTTCTTTGACATTGTACTCCGAGACTTATTGATTAACAATAATAAAATCTGGCCTGACTTTCCTATCTGGAATTTCAAGTAAAAACCTGCTGGTGCAGCATCAACAACTAATTGACTGAATAATTTTCCCCCATTGGAGATCGTAAAGATAAAAGAAGAGATCAGACCTTAGTTGTTTTCTGACGGAGACAGCTGACGCACAAACTACTGTTGCATTAACAGAGCACCACAGAGTGCTGTTTTCCAGGGTGAGGGAGGGCCCGAGCAGAGCAAGTCCATGTAAGACGTGGCCCATGTGGACCAGCTCTGCAGCGCGTTACCAGGCCCCTTGCAGAACACCTCTTCAGCAGCGGATTATTGCTCCTCCAGGAAGAAAACCCCAAAGCTGTTAGCAGGCCAGGGCAAAGCCAACACCTGCTCGTTGTCCCACGGCACCTTGACACACAACCGTCCATCTGTGACTGTTCTACCTTCCTACTGTTGGTGAATAAGAAGTCAGTCCTAAAGCGCTACCTTATATTCAAAAGCAAAGTCCCATAAATCAAATAAGCATCCACTAAAGAAGCAGGGAGGGAATGGCAAAGGTATTCCAAAATTGCTTCCAGGATATTGTTGCCCAAATGTTAATAGAAACGAAGAATTTCTAGGCCAGATACCTTAATGAAGGCCTGATCTTTGAAGCAAGCCTTGAGAGTCCCACTAGTGTGCATGTGAACTGCAAGGGCTCTGTCATTAAAAAACTCTCACCTGAAATGGACAGCGCACCCACACACTCCAACATCTCCTTCCCAAGGGCGACCATGTGAAAGGATGTGCGAGAGCCCCGCTCAATAACCCTTCTTATCTCAGTCACACCCTCATCTCTAATAACTGCTTAAGGCCTGAAGCATAATGGTTAATCTTTCTTCTTAAATTTGCACGATTATTTGTAACTTTATTCTCAGTAGCCACGTAAATCGTCCAGTCTCCGAACTCTGCTGTGCTCACCAGCACCCCGGGGCACAGAGCTCCCTGCTCTTGTGACGTGATCGCCCTCTCCCATAGTGTTGTAGACATCACCTTTTAGAGTCACCAGTGGTTCCATTGCTGTTGCGTTGCCGGTTAGGGAGAACAGAATTTCTACACCTTGAATCATTCATAATTTATTATACTTTTTCACCTGCAATTTCTAGCTCCTCCTCAGAGCAAGAAACTCTAGGGGTTTCATCTGTTTAACCTGAACCTTTCTAGGTCTTTGACTGCTGCTGTTATTCCCTTCAGAAAAGCTTTTTGGTTATTCAACAGCCACTTTTTTAGGATAAGCAGCATGCTGTTCCAAGAGGCCACCCCATTCGTTCATTCATCATTATGACATTTTTGGTGTTTATCTTAATCTCATTCCTTATAAATCCTTCTTGTTGCCTTTTGACTGAAGTTGGAGATTGAGCATAAATCTTCACCGAGCTGTCTAGGCTTGAAAAATGTGTCTATTTTCCCTAATATATCTATAAGCTAAGGAGTAAAAACAAAAATCTGGAGAGGGGGGGAAAAAACAGAATTTACTTCTTCCCTGCCCACTTGGCATTCTTTGCTGCTCTGTGAAAATTTTTAGGGACTACACTTACAAATGTGCAGTCTCGATCTCACTGTGGTATATGCTTGGGGTAATGAGGAGCAGAAGTAGATCATTAGAAGACCTACAGGTTTTTATTTAAAATAAGAGATGTGTTTCAATGTAAAAGTCCAAGATAATTTCAGAAACGCCAAGCTTGTTTTCTCATAGCCTTTCTTCAGACTTTTATTTCTGTAACTTGGCAATACTGCGGTAAATAAGGAAGTCACAGAGTTTGAGTCAAGCTATGGCCAAACATAAGATGCAAAACTATGGAAACATTTACCATCATATCAACCTTTAGTCTCATTAAAATCTAGTGGATAATTATAGTTCCAGGATCTTACATATAGACTGATGCATTTGGATAGTGGGACTTATGATTATAACTTTGTCTGTGCCGATATAAATATTTACAGCTTATCAACCGTCTCTGGATGCTGTTTTATAGTGTCAGCAAGTTTAACATTTATTAACCATGAGATGAAGCAGGAACGTGAAAGCAATACTGCTTCTCAGTAGCTTCTCAGTTTCCCGTGCAGCACTCACAGGCAAAAATCCACCTGAGAAAAGGCGGCAGCTCATGCAGTATTCAGGATCCAGTGCAGGCGAGAAATTACACGCGTGACAGGCTCAGTAGCCTGCCTGGGTTTTGCACAGCACGGCTTGGTTTGCGAGAGCCGTGCCTGATGTGGGATTTAATAAGGCAAGCGAAAGGAAGGGGTGATGGAGTCCTCACCTAAAACAGATTAGGATGCCGAGCTCGCACTGGTCTGCAGTCTGGCACAAAGCAGAGCATTGACCAGAGCCAGCAGAAACTCTTGTTTCGTTGGTGGTTGCCAGGTAGCGTAAGCCTTGTGAAGGGTTTATTATCCAAATAACAAAAGAGGAGGGTAAGTTTTCACTGACATAGAAAGATTACATTGCTGAGGTTCATCTCTGCACAACAATTTTTCTCCTGTTGTTGCTTTTTTTCTGTCTTCTCCCAGCTACAAATAGAGAGTGTCAGAAGTGGAAGAGGAAAAGCAAAGCTCAGCCCGCAAAAAAAGAGCAGAAACTTGATTTCAGAGTGATTTTAAGAGATTTCAAATCTTTTCTAGCACAGGGAGTTTGGCAGTGTGAGAGGGGGGGTCACCCCAGGACATGTATGAGGTTGCTGAAGGCAGCGGAGCTGTGGAGCAGCCTCTTAGCTGTGGGGAAATAATCGCTGTAATGATGTAATGGACTGGGATGTGGTCTCACACCCCAAAGTCCCGGTCTACCGGGGTAAGGGACATGGTCAGAATCAGCGTGTGTTGGGCAGGAGTGTGTCACACGTTTGTGCTGCGGGTGCCACCAGTGCTCACAAGGACATGAGCAGGTTCCCCAGTGAGGGGTACAGAACAAGAGAGGTTCCCTTGTTCCTTACCAAGGTCTTTGCACGACCTGCTGGTCTGTCTCTGTCCATTAAGGATTGCGGTTTATGGCTGCGGTGGTTTAATTGAGCTGCCTGCTCTCAAAATGCAGCCTCCAGCTCTCGGCTGTCTTCACCTTCACGTAGCTGAAAGTAAATGTTGGAGGGGATAGGGATGTGTAGGGTGCTTAGACCTTGCAAAAGGCTGGAAAAGTCCAATTCTCTTTGAGCCTTCTTCACTGGAACACCAATATCCCAAATTGCCAGCTTTCTGACACGAATCACTTGCTTTATTCTGAGTACCTCTGCTGGAGTTACTGACAACAGCCGGACCCCCGTACTTCAGACTCACCCGTTTCAGGGCACAGGAGTGCACTGGGAAAGATGGGATCTGACTGTTGTAGGAAGCAGCAGGGCAGAGCAAGACAGGCACAAATGCTGGGACGGTGCCAAGGGCTGGGATGGAGAAGTCACTGTCACGTCTGCGGCAGGAATGCAAACAAGGAGGTTATAGCAGGAGAAACAACCAGCAAGCTGAGTAACTACGATGCAAATCAATAATCAAAAAAATACATTACTGCATTCTTCCACCGGTTACTTTTACTCTCCTACCCCTCTTCTCTGGTCCACAAGAGTTTTCCATAGAGAATTATTTTTGCTACTGTTATCAAGTTTGCTAACAACAGAGAGCTTAACTTACAAAATAATTGTCACTTGCTACAGTGTCTCCATCATCCCTTGTGTAGCATCCCAACCTGACCATAGACTCCCATGTAATCTTCCTGCTTCAAACAGGCTTTTACGCTGTCCGATGGCTACTCCTTCTGCCCCTCGGGAGCAAGTCCCAGGCCAAAAGTGCTCCATGTTGAAATTCATGCTCCTGAATGGCTTATACTTATCCTTACATGGTCAAAGGACTTTCATTTTCAAAGCCCCCAAACCAGCAAACCCATTTTGACTACAAGGCTTTGGGGGTAAGGCTGCCTCTTGATGTTGCCTGGTGGCGTCCAGCTCCATATGAGCACACCTTGCCGAGGGCTTTCATTCGGTATTGTGAGTTATTCCTGGGGGGAAAAAGGGGGTTTGAGGGATGAGAGAAAGAACTTGAAATTGCTATGCTTTTTTCAAGCCTGCTAGGAATACTTCCTATGTAGGCTGCTTTTCACATTGTGTTTTCTTCCTCTCCTTTGAGACAAACACTGCTTTTCTTTATCAAAAGGAAGGATGTAGTTGCTCACAGACCTGGGGGAGAGGGAGGTTGCCTCTGCTGTCTTTGTTGTATTCATTTGTGGATTTTGTAGCCTGGTTTCTTAAGATAAGCAAAGCTTGTACAGTCATGTCGTCTGTCTGTCTTCCTACACAATTATTCTTGATTTTATTGGCAAATTTCATTTTAACTTGATAGAGGCACTTGAGATATCAGTGATACTAAATGTCCATAAGCTTTAAGGGAATCGATGATGGATAAGCATGAAAGATAGTGTTAACATCCTTACCGGGCGACAAGCTAATGAACTGATACTCTACACCAGAGAATCCCCCTGTCAAGAATAGGGGTCTGTAATTCTGCCATCTCTGGAGCTACTGTAGAAAACTGGCTTATGTGCCAAAGGGCTTACAAAAAGTAAATATTTTATTGTCAAGATGTGACTAGCTCTTATTTATATATACAAGTGGAGCATACAGAATATGCTTTGGAGACAGGATGATGGTTCAGCCACTTCAATGGGCAAGAGAAAACACAGCAGGTTCTGAGCCCCACCTGCACACGCGGAGAATCATGCGGCAATAGCCAACCCTGCTTCCTGGCTGTAGGAAGCCTGCTGAGGAATCGGGGAATGTCTACCATCTAATTTAGCGAAGACGCCTCGGGGAGCACCTGCCAGCTTTCTGACTTCATTTTCATGTTCGAAAGCAAGCTGCTCTGAGCTGTGGTGAGGGTGGTGCCAGTGCAGTGTCCACGCTATTCCCAGACTCCTTGTGTTGCAAATGTTAATCAAGAGCAACGGCATGAAGGGCAAAGGTACTCATTGCAGAAAAGGACAGGGGGGTCAAAATCACTTTTGTCATCTCCTATAAATCTCACAGTTCCACCTCCAGGACTAAAACCTAAAACTGCCCATTGTGCAACTTCTGTGTACAACAGCACAAACCTTAAATTGCTGGCACTGCATTACCCTCCGCTTGAAAACCCGCTAGCTGTATTTTTAACTACACTTAGATTGCATGCTGTCAAGGGAAGTTAGAAACTCCATCTCTTTGAATTCAATTATATTGATGATCCTTTAAATATCGGTGAGGTACCTGTTCTGTGGTATAGCAGCTCCTGGATTTTTGTGACTTTCCAGGGCATACAGGCAATGAAGCTCCTGTGCATTTGTCTTTAATAGGCTTGTAACCGGTTGTCACAGAAGTGTTTCTGTAGAAGAGCAAGCCATTGTGTGCTCTAATTGTGGCAGTTTAGCTTACATAGCTGGAATTTAAAAAAAANAAAAGTTCTTTTTCATACAAAAAAGTGTTCTTAATCTACCAACTGCCTGTAAATAACGGTTGCATGAAGCTCCTCGCCAGCTAAGAGCAAGTCCCTCACTGAGAAATGAGAGAGGCAGGGCAACATCTGCCACTGCGCGTGCAAATGGCAGGTCCCGAGTGGGTGTGACTGCGGGGGGAAAGGAAATGGCAGCCTTAGAGGATGCTCCTGGCTGAGGTGAAATATCATGCTGTTGCAATTAATAAAAGAACAGGCACGCCTGCCACAGAGTATATGCCCTGTGGTCTGAGAGACCTGTGGCAGAGCAACATACCTGCCCTACGCTGTTGTTCTGTGAATGATCAGGCTGTTAAAACCACTGGTGTAGGTTAAATCTAAAATTCAAGGCTGCTCAACAGCTTAATGCGTGGAGCCCTTTGCTATCTTATAGAAGAGCTGATAGGGATTTCCATTCCCACACTAAATCCCTGATCTTACCCCATAGTCACTTCAGATGTGCTACTTGACACAAGTGAGAGCAGTGGGGCTTGGCCCCGTGGAAAATACTGCAGAGGCGGCACGATGTCTGTCAGAGAAGGAAGCAAATCATGTTGCTCCTAAATGGTCACTATACAGTGCTTATATCTTGAAAATTAACTGCTGTCCAGTGGATTTTTGCCCAGCCGTGACCAAGCACTTTCTAGGAGCGGCAGTGCAGGAGGAAGGGGTTGCTTCTCAGACCTCCAGCAGGGAACTGGAAGACTCACAGAATAAATAGCATCAAAAAACTAATAAAAATTGATTTTTTTCTTAGTAACACTTCAAGATCCTAGTTCATTTCTGGCTGTCTTTCCAGCAGCACACACAACTAGTGATCAAACCAGTCAACCTTCGAGAGTTGGGCTGTTTGGATGGAATAATTGGGCTTTATTGGCTGTCTCTTAGGGACTTATTACTGGGCTTACAAAACCGGACAGTACAGCACAATCTGTATTCTCAGTATATTTTACTGGCGTTTCACATGTCTACAGCCACTGCACCAACCACAGAGTCTCCACGAGTGGTTTGTGAGTGCTAAAAGGGGCCTAAGAGAAGGCTTTGCTCAAACGCAATTCTTGGCTTTGGCAGTTCTTGACTGTCAGAGGGGAAATGGAGTTAAGGAAGATGGATGTGTCAGGAGAGACTTGTCTGGTGGGCATTACACCCCTGGTACTGACAGTCAGGATCCCTGGGTCCTCACGTCAGACTTGGCACCGTCACGGTGTGGGACCTTCACAAGTCATTGCTCGCTGTACCTCCCGCATCGCTCCCAGAAATGGTTCTGGGGGATGTATGACACAATGTGGTGTAAAGGTTAGCCTTTGAATGTAGATCTATGATCTTTGAATGAGAATTTTAATCCGTGGAGGATGGTAATCGTAAGCAGAGCGGTGCAGTGAGGTTTCTTTGGTAGTTGTGTACGTGGCCTAATAGAGAAAGCTACAATTGCCTTGTGATAATTTGCTTTTAACCTTGTTGAAATTTCATACCTTTAATTGCTATCTGTGTCAGAAAATGGATGTCACCTAAATTTTCCCCAGCTCACAGCCACACACTAATTAGCTCAGAAGACATTTCTGGTGAAACTAAAGCCCAATCATATGTGTGAATGGTAAAAAATGCGCTGAGCCAGAAGTCGAGGGGTCTGCCACAGTGGGCTCTGCATCACGGGACAAAACAGCCAAAAATTGTTCAAAAAAGATTAGCATTCAGTTACCAAAGACTTAAGTTCCCACTTATTGTGCAACATATTGGTGCCAACTGCTAACCTGAAAGAGCAAACAACAAGGGCACAGATACTTACATAGTTTTTCTGCTCTACTTTAGAGAAAATAATTTAATGTATCATTCTGAAAAAAAGATTTCATAAAAATACCCATCTTGTACAACAGAGACTTAGGGCCAGCCTGCCACTGCTGGATCTACTATTTTATTTTAATATTGATTTGATTGCAAATCCAAAGTGTTACATGGGACTTTCTCCCTCTTGTTTCAAGAGCTTTTCTCCATCTCCTTCCTAAGCAGAAGGAAGATTACAGCAATATTCAAAGCCTAGTCTATTGAGCTCACGTTATCTGTTAGCTTGTGCTGTACAGATAAGCTGTGCTTATTGTTTAAGTTAACTTCTTAAGTTTCAAGCAAACAATGCAAGCTCACTCATACAATTGCATGAAATACCACTTGGCCTGTGGGGACATTCCTGCTGTGTCTACTCATATTGTTTTCTTCTCATCTGTTAAATGGTATCTCCATCATATTGCAGTTGGCTGATGATGCCAGCTACTTTAAAAGTCCATTTTTGCTCTTGCTGACAGCTTAGAGTAAGTTGTTTTAAAGGCTCAAAAGGGTTGTGCTGGTTTTCTTTGCATGTTGCAAAGGCACCTGATAAATCAGAAAGTTTAACACAGCCGTATGATTATAACGCACAGCTGCATACAGCTACGTAGTACATTAAAATCTTGATGTTTTCATTCAAACTCAAATTCCAAAATAAGTTTATACCCATTCCTTAATTACTCAACAAAATGCTGACAGCTTGAGTGAGCTGTGAAAGTGTAAGCTCGGGACCCGTGGGAAGCCTTGCTGGCTTTCTCTTAGTTTCAGCAAACAAATAGAATTTGGAGTGCAATTTGCTCCCGTGGAGAGGATCAGCACAAAACATATGCATCTTGAAGACCTAGTTCGATGACTCAACCAAGACTTAATTGGTACATTTTGTGGTAGATCATTACCAGGCATGAATTTCACTTCAAGTGAGTACAACACCAGACTAAAGATTTTGTTTGTTGGGAATTATTTCTTTTAAGATCTTTACTTTTGCATTCAAGGAGAACAAGCTGAATTCTCTTCCCTGGCACAGAATTGTTCTGCAATTCCCAGTGAATTACACTGTTCAAATCCTTTAAAAATCCTGAGGTTTCCATGGTGTCACTAAAAGGCTTAATTTGAAGGGAATGTCATTGCTCTTGCACAAACGAAGGTAGAAATTACTCAGAGAATTTTCATTTTTACTATCTTTTATGAGAAGGGGAAAAAAAACCATAATAAAGGCTTCACTTAAATGCAATGACCCCAGACGGCACCTGCAGCAGTAGCAGTTAGAGAAATTATCTTTTTAGTTTGCATACTGAGCGTGTCAGAAAGAAAGAGGTAAGGACTGCTGGATTACACCATGCTGCTGCTATTTCTGCTGCAGTGCAGAACGATGCCTTCAGACGTCAGCCCCGAAGAAGTGAGATGATCCAGGTCTGGGGCACCCTGGACTCGTATTCAGGTAGCACAAAACCAAAGTACCGTGTTACCCCCCTCCTTAGGACAGCTGAGCGCGGCTCTATTTCCAGGCTATGAATGCGTTCGTCCTCTACAGGTTGGCACTGAACCTCACAGATAAGATAACACAGGGAAAGTACCACTCCATCCCACGTAGCTAAATTGGGGATTACAGTCAGCAGGCATCTGTACCCAGCGCAGCTCCTTGGAAAGCCTGTAAATTCATGTATTTTCTTTTTCGGAGATGCCTGGAAGGCATCGCTGGTGAAAGCAGTGGTTGTCGTGACTAGTTTAATTAGTACTTATGCACACTAATTCTACTAAATTTAGCACCTGTGTCTGCTAATCTACACCCCAGCTGGAGGGCATTGGATATCAAAGGAAAAGGGAAAGCAATTGCTCTGGCCTTGGGATTAAACATTAAAATTATGATGGAGAATTTAATCAATAGACACTTCCCCCCCTGCCCTCAGGAAAAAAAAAAAAAAATGGTTACAATTGTCTGGAAAACAACCAACATGTTGAATATCTGCATGCCACGTACACCCAGTAGAATACGTGGTATTATTGAATTGTTTTCAGATCAAGTCACAAGCAGGATTTTACAGACTAATCCTATTAATTGCCACCTATTAGTTATCTGGAAGTAAAAGCAAGGGGGTTTTTTTGTATGTGGACTCCGGTAGAAACTCAAGGTCTTTCAGTACATTGACTCTTCCCACGCTGTATATCGGGACTGAAAATTCACTGCTGTTCACCGTGAGTGGGAGGGCAGACATATCCTCTTCTGCTACTGTCAGGAAGGACACAGGGTTAAATGGCTGAACGTTATTTTTCACACTCTTTCCAGAGATGCTTAAAAACTTGTTCTTTTCAGGCCCGAAGGAGTACAGACTCCTGATAGCCTCAGAAGGATTTCAGGCAGATCACCTCTCCACAGCGTATCTGCCAAGTCTTAGTAGCACAGACCAAGCCGGAGACCCCCAGGGCATGCTCTGGTTCCTCTCACCCCTCCCTAAAAAATGACCAGGGGGGTGGAGGGGCAAGAAAAGAAAAGAAAAAAGTGATAAGCTGGAAGAGATCACCACACCTGTGCTCAAACAGGGCTCTTCCCTCCATGCTGCTCCCTCTCCTCCTGCACCGTGCCCCTGAATGAGGAGATGAGGCCCCTTGCTCCCCGCAGGTCCGAGGCGAAATGACCCTGCACCCGCTCGGCTCTCCTCCTGCCTGGTGGGAGCCCTCGTCTCGCCAAGGAGAGTGCGGTGGGAGTCCTCCTTCACCAGGGCTCGGTTTTACAGATCCTTACCCAAGTCTAACTGTGCCAAGGCACAGGGGATGGAGTGTGTCACCTCGCTCTGCCATCTAGGTCATTCTGGGGTTCACTTTGGAAGGAACCAGAGAAGTCACTTTTCCAGTACAATTGATAGCGAAGGGACAGGATTTTTCTACCTTGCCAAGTCCTAGACCTTGACATAAAATACAGCACATGTGTAAAGCTGGCAAAATAATTTGTACTAGCTGAATATTGTAGATTTAAAAAAAAAAAAAAAAAAAAAAAAAAAACCAAAAAAAAAAAAAAAAAAAAAAAAACTGTTTCCTTAAAATCCTGCAATCCTACACTCTTCTTTCTGTTTAAAGACTACAAAAGAAAAGTGTATATTTTAAGGTTAACCATGCTAACATGGCTGATCGAAAAGGATTAGTGTGACTAGACATGCAACAGCTGATGTAAGGCACACAGCTTTGTGTGCTCGGCGTTGCTCTCCAGAGATGCCCGACTCTTACCCTTGGCTTGCAGAGGTACGTGAGGCTCCTACCTTCAGGTATCTATATTGCATTTAAAGTAGATGCTGGGAAGGCAAGAGGGATTGGATATTGCTCAAAATATTCACCGGCACCAGCGATTACAGTCAAATGCCAATTGCCTGTTTGGGGTTTTAAGGTACTTCATCAGCCATAATTTATGCTTTGCTACATCTATAGCTCTGGAAAACACGGCTTTTCTCCCTGTTTGCCCTGGTTTGACTTTTTTTCAGCAGTGATTTCATGATTCAGAAACCAGTCACAGCTGATTTTGTTTAACTACAGATTTCAGGTGCAAATTACTTGCAACTAAGTGGTTGGGAAAAGCTTTTATATTGCTTGTCTTCCTTCTTTTTGGGGGGAAAGGAAAGGAAAGGAAAGGAAAGGAAAGGAAAGGAAAGGAAAGGAAAGGAAAGGAAAGGAAGGGAAGGGAAGGGAAAGGAAGGGAAAGGAAGGGAAGATGTTTGAGACAAATTCTGGAGGTATTGGACTTTTGTATATCCCCACAAAACAGATGAGAGTGTTCAAAGTGAACAAAGAAAGTCAGTGATACATTAAGGAAGAAAAAGGAAAATGGTAAAGTCCTGATGGAAATATTAAGTGCTATACTTTAGCTTAAAGAAAAAAAAAAAGGTGGGGGGGGAAGAAAGATAAAAGGAAAAGAAAAAAAAAGAAGACAGACTTGTACTGCCATTATGCTGAACAAGCTGAAAATACATCCTTAAGTGGAGATGCAGACTTGAAACCCTATTCATCTGCTTTGTGTGCAAGCAGATTGTGACCCTGGTGTTTCAAAGACTTGTAACACATACTCAACCTCATTTGCTTAAAATAGATAATGGGAATCATGCCTCTTAAAACCGCAAGGGAACTTTCAAAAAAATGAAAGACTAAACTGTGGTGGGCAAAATTACGGCACTTTTTAATAAAGTACAAGCGGTTCTGAGCCTGCTGTATGTGGGTAACAGCATGACTGCTCCTGGAGCATTCACTGGATTATAGAAGGTGGTTACAGGGTCTGTGTTATTCCTGCTAAAGCTCAGACTTACCAATTATTGAGAATAATATCATGATGCAGCTTCTGAAATGGCAACCTGCAACTGCATTTGCAGTCAGGCTGTCAGAGGCGGCGGTGAGCTGGGAACTTGGCACAGAAGGAAACTGTTGCAGAAAGTCTTTACCCAAGGGATACTCTTGAAAATGTTGATAAAGTCTGAAAACAGAACTGAATTAAACATTTTAAAGGAGAGGCTACACTTTGGGACATGAAGTGTACAGTGTTACACAGCTTGTTCCCCACTACCCTGTAAAACAGCCTGCCAGCAACAACAGCAGTTCACTTTTCGGAAACTTTGTTGTGCCGGACTTCATGTGGGAGGATGAAGGAGGTTCAGAAGTTCAGAAAAGACCCTAAAATATACTGTCAAATCAGCGACACAGTCCTTACACCCCTATCCCAGAAGAGTTTAAATTTCTCTGTGATATTGGTCTGGGTTTAAAAAGCAAGTTGCAAGCACTGTGGACCTCTTCAAAACCGTGTCAGAAACCCTGCAAGGAACAGGCGTCTTAATAAAAGAAAGGGAATCGCTTGTTCACCTCAGTGGTTTGATGGATCAAATCCACCAGAATAGTGCGAATCTGGAGGAACTCAGAATTACCTTCCCTCTGAGGAACTGGAAATTTCCCAGGAAAACACATACAGAAGAGGAAAACCCAAATATCCAAACTTTACAGAGTAGATGTCTAAAGTCACCTCCTCCCAGAGATTATGCGTAGCATACAGTAGCCAGTTAAAATCTGATCAGAGGTTCTTCAAAACTATTTTGAAACTTGAGAACGTCACAACACCAATTACACTGGCAATGCAAGATATGCTACAGATGTATGGGTTGAATTTCAACCCCACACAACTGGTGACTCAGCTTTGCCTGTTGCAAGCCAGCTATCAATTTGCAGAAGGTCACTGAGGTCCATTGCAAAATATTTTTTTGTTCAGCCAAACCTAATGCTGACTGTTTTGCAAAAAGGTGAAGCTGACACTAATGTTTTCCGTGATAGTAGCAGCCAACCCTACAAATGGGAGGAATATAGCTGCCTAATATCGATCACAGCTCAGGGGTCTGTACTTCATGCAATGGAAAGAAAAGGAAAAGTCTGACTTAAAGCTCACGGGAGGTTTAGGTAAATTCACTTAAAGAAAACAGCAGCCTCTGAACTTTGTCTGACTTGGACTCCGTTCCTCTATTTGTGTATTTAAAAGAAGTAATTATTAGCTTTGTACCATTCCTACTTTGTCCACTTCTAATAAAGTGAGGAAAAGAAATTTTGTCCTAATCTTTAAAATTTACTGTCTGTAATCTTCTTCCTTTTTCAATATAGGCTAATGCTCATTAAGCACTGCACTGATTTGCTCTAAGGTCTTGGAGCGGTGAGTAGGACACTTCATTCCCAGCAGAGTGAACATACTTCTTGTCTACATTCACGAACTGGATAAAGGTTTGCCCTCAAATCTGAAAATCCTGGAAGGATGGGTTTAAGTATCTAAGAAGAAAACTTTAAAATAACTGACTTCAGGAGCATTTTCCCATAGCAACATGCTTTTAAAAATAATTGAGAGAGGTTAACAGAGAATTGCTGCATAATTATACAAATACATCTTCATCTCTTACCACTGGGTTCTTAATCACAAAAGTGAGTTGCAGAAAGGAAGCTGAACTGGGCACTGGTTAGCCATCTGCTCCAGGTAAGCTTATGAAAATAGGCAGGAGCCAGTGAGGACCCTAGTCAGAATAACTGTTTGACGCTGAAAAAGGAGATCATAAATAGGTCAACACCACTGTGAAACTCGCCTAACAATCTCTCTCCTGCCTAAAGCCCAGGAACAGTATTAAAGCTAATAGCCATACAGAGCCTTTTGTCAAAATCCGACTGGCCAGGAACACTTGATCCTTATGGAAAGGAACTGGAGATAAGAAATGTCCTGCCTAAGGTAGCTGGCAGGACAGCTAAGCTGCACAACACGGGAGGCTTTCGTCAAGGTAGGTTTTGGCTCACTGCCTATCTCATTCAAACAAACACAAAACTGGTGGAAGCCTTTGATGTTCTCCCATGACACGGTTAGAAGTGTGAACAATTGACAGCATCTGCAGGCACCACTGGTACAGACGTCTTTATTTTTTAAATGCTAGCTGCTTTAAACTCGTTACTCACTTGATGTCTTCCTGAGGAAGATGGCTGGACCTTTGACACGTCTGAAAAGAACATTTGCTTGAAAAGAAACGCAGGTTTGCCAGCAAAAACCAGCCACCTCCTTGCTGATTGAGGCCATTGGCATTGCCTGGTCTGCTGGTTGACCATCCGTGGACCGGCTCAGTGGGCAGGGGGAAGCAGGGAAGGGCCTCAGCAAACGCTGCTCATCAGTGATCCTCTGTTCTTTTGTTCTTTTATCTTTGAAGCATAAATACGTGCCTTGTATGGATGAAAGTCTAATTTCCCTTTCCCCCATCATCCTATACCAGGCTTGTTTCTTCACAATATTGTTTACAATTTGTTGGCTTGGGGTTTTTTTTATTTTTTTAAAGCCTGTTTTCTTTTTTTTTAAAGCCAAACCTCCCCCAAGCCAGGTGTTTATTCCCAGCTGACACCTCCCTTGTAGCATTTCTTCTCATTCCAGGTGTAACCTCTCATTGTCTGGCTGCTGCTGGCAGCTTTTTCCTCGTAGCAAAATGTTTCTAACTAGATGTCTCCAGCAGCAGAGGAACTCGAGATTTCTGACTGTTCTGTATTTTCGGATTCCTCAGACATGACATCCTCCCTGGGCAGCTGAGGTGAAAAAGGCTAGGGCAAGTCTGCGGTGGGTCATTCGGTGCAGTGTACTGGGTACAGCTGATGCCTCTCACCTTTCCTCGGGTACGCTGGGTGTGTACTGAGCAAACATCCTGGTGAGCTGCGGGTGCTGGCCAGGCCCTACTGGTCCAGAGCAAAACTAGGTGGAACTTCACCCTTTACTTCAGCAAGTCCTGGGGCTCTAGTGGTGTAAAATAGAGAGCCCTTTGGATGAATGAAGGAACCCACCTCTCTTCCTCTCTCCTTCTCTCTCTCTTTTTTTTTTTTTTTTTTTTTTTTTTTTTTTTTTTTTTTTTTTTTTGTTGCTCTTTTTTTTTTTTAAATTTCAAGTCTATGGACTCCTTGATTTTAGGCTGCACAAATTCAGGCCAGAAAAAATTATGAAAGAAGTGCTTGGTATTTCCAGGGTAGCAGCTAACAGCTCAAGACAACATTACTAGCATGCTGGAAAGGGAGTTTTGACCTTTGTGGGGTAAGGTAGAAATCGGTGGTTACGCCTGGAAAGACAAAGTCTGCTAGGCTGACTGCACTGCAGAACTGTATTTGCACAAGCTGGCCCGGGTTCCAGGTAACTACAAACTATTTAACTCTAGCCGTGCAAGCCTCTTATCTCTCAAATCTTCAAATGTTGATAGAAAATATAACAAAAATATTAAATGTTACGTTATGATTTTTTTCCCAACCTCTTTCTTTTCCTTTTGTTCTTAAGACTGTTGTTTTGTTTCATAACAGTTTTCTTGAGCAAAATCAACATACTCTTTCTCCAACTTGAACTAATTAATGCTCTTATATCTCTCTTAAACCATATGCGCATAGTCATGCTTGTTTTGTGTGCAGAGAACAGAGAATATGCTCTTCTCCTTACAAGTTTTGAAAGGATTTATTCAGGAGAGCCATGAGCTGAGCTGTGAGCCGCTGGCACAGGTGTCCCCTGTGGATGGGTAGCGGAAGAGTATCCAGGGCTGCACTTGTGCAGATCAAATTTAGCAAGGTCTGTGCGGGGTATCCCAGTAATTCCTGTCTCATAGAATTAGAATAGAATTAGAATAGAATTAGAATAAGAATAGAATAAGAATAGAATAAGAAGGAGAATAAGAACAAGAATAAGAACAAGAACAAACTAGAATAAGAATAGAATAAGAATAAGAAGGACAATAAGAAGGAGAATAAGAACAAGAATAAGACTAGAATAAGACTAGAACAAGAATAAGACTAGAACAAGAATAAGACTAGAACAAGAATAAGACTAGAACAAGAATAAGACTAGAACAAGAATAAGAATAGAACAAGAATAAGAAGGAGAATAAGAACAAGAACAAGAATAAGAATAAGACTAGAACAAGACTGGAACAAGAATAAGACTGGAACAAGAATAGAACAAGAATAAGAATAAGACTAGAACAAGACTGGAACAAGAATAAGACTGGAACAAGAATAGAACAAGAACAAGAATAAGAATAAGAACCAGAGTAAGAGAAGAGTAAGAGTAGAATAGTTGGAAGGAACCTACAACAATCATCTAGTCCAACTGCAAGCAGGCCTCGCAGGGTGCAAGCAGCAGTGAATGCCAACTAACATGTAATAGGTGGATGTATATATGTCAACATCACGTGGCTACGTGACACAGTTTAAGACTTTCCACCTTCTCAGCCTCTCCACAAGTAACATCCAGTTTAGGCAGTTGGAAGGAACCTACAGCAGCTGAAGACTTGCTGCTGTACCTTGGAGCTCCCTCCCAGCCCATGTCAGCATGGAGTCATGGCAAAACTGTTCGGATAACAGGGGAGTCTGAGCTTGCGTATACAACGTAGGAGCAGGCATGGAAAGAAACACTCTCTATTGGGCATGTCTCTTAGCCAAGTTTAAAGAAAAAAAAATCAAAGGGAAATATTTCATGTGCAAATAAGGTTCTTGATTACAGGTTCCATTTTTATTAAATATTCCGGTTAGGTCCTGCAAGATTGCAACTTGGTGATTCATACATTTGAGGCAGTTAGACTTTCGGTTGCCATCCTTAACATTTGTTTGGTTACCGTCTGCAGTGTATGCACGCGCTTGCACAGTTAGTCTGTGTGCAAGGTGTAATTTAGCTGTCTGAGGACTGCATTTTGAGTCACTGAGTTCCCTCAGGGTGTCCAGATTCCTTTCCTCTGATAATCCTCAAGGAATATCCTAGGTACTGTTTGGTTTTTGCTTTCCCTTTAGAAACTGAGTTATACAGCAAATGCGACAGGAAGCATCTGCATGTAGCAGGCTGTGATTCCCATTACAGGTGAAAACGCGCCCATCTTGCTCCTGAGCTAAGTATTACTGTTCCAGTCCCACTATTTCTGTTTTGTCAGCAGCCTTAGAGCAGGATGCAGAAAATATATACATATATTTTCACTAAGTCATTTTTCAACATCAAATGTTCGGCTACCATCTTATGACCAAGAGAATGTAAAATGAAAGCTGTTAGAGACTTTGGTCTTTTGAAGCAGAAATACAGTTCAAAGCACGTTTAATTTAATTTAATTTTTCATTTAGTTTAATTTATTTAATTCTAGCATTTGAAGATCTGTTTAAAATAAAAAAGCCACTGGACTGACTTAATTCCTACTTGATTTCACTACATTCCATTAAGGCATTCAAACAATCTGTGTCTAAAAATTATGCACACTGTAGAACTTGTGTAAGCACTCATTAGTTTTTTGCATTGTTTTAATGTATACACACAGAGAAAAAGACCTACATTAAAACACCACAAAGAATGCAAAATTAAACACTTGAAAGTCAGGAATTACACAAGGTAAAATAGCTTGTGTAAATCTAATTCGGCCTCTCCATGCGTTCACATAATGTCTATGTGTTATACATACATATATATAAAAATACATAATATTTGTGCATGTACAGTGAGAAAAGCCTTTAATTACATGACTACCTACTGCTTTTTCCACAGAGCGCTTGCTTTATTCAGTGAACAGGATAGACCTGCTTCCCATGTGGGTCACATTGCTGTGAAGAAGGCTGTTCCCTGTACGACACTGCCTCCTTAATTGTAGAGGTAGGTGCATCACAAATGAGGTGGGAGGCTGGAAGAAGAGTTAAGAGGTGTCACTGCTTCTCCAGAGAATTAAATTCCTAACTTAGAAAGTCAACCAGCTGAATGGTGACAGGCACAGAGGTATCTGAGCGGGCTCCTGAACTCCCCTCGAGCAAAACTATCAGGACGAGGTTTTGCAATTTAAGTGGCTAGTCTGAGTGACCTTCCCTGATTTACCCTGCTGTGGAGCAGGGAGTGCACGCAGGAACTGCGCTGCAGGCTGATGGGACGGGGAACTACTTTCTAGCTAGGAAATGGTCACAAGCAGCAGGTGGAGGTAAATTCTTCTGGTGGCACAGCTGTGTCCGGAAGATAACATCTGTTCACAACCTGGATGAAGCTGGGGTAGAACTAGCTTGGGTTTATCTTTCTTACTGTACAGTCACCAATACCACTGTTTTCATTAACCAAATTCATAACCTCATTTAAAAAAAAAAAAAAAAAGGTAGTGTGACAAAGTTTATTTTCCTTAAATCCAGGTTAACTGGCTCTAATTAGCTTACCCAGTTTTAATTCTGTATTAATCCAGTGCTGCATCAGCTGCTCCATCATTTTATCCAGGAGTGATGTCAGGCTGCTGTGTCTTCCTCAAAGCACCGATGTTATTTCAGTTGCCTTTGTCTCATTTTATGAGTGCATGCCTTGAGACTCTGGAATCTGATTTACAAAAGCACTGCACATTCACAGTTGCCAACAGGAGCTGTGCTTTGAAAATACAAAATGCTGCACCGTGTTCAAGAATGCTAAATTGCTGGGAGCTGCAAAACTTCATAGTTTTCACCTTAACCTATCTGCCTCTGAGTTTCCCAATATGAAAAGAAGGTAATAAACCTTCCCCTTATGGAGACACTGTGAAAATAAATGCATTAATATTTGTGAAACACTTGGATACTTCATAGGGGAGAATTATAAAAAATCCCATGAGGACATTAATCATTAGTTCTTGAGAGCAGGGTTTGAAGATAGTACATTAAATAAGTCATGGGGCTCCATACTGAACAAGGAGAAAACAAAATATTGAATTGCTCCTCATTAAGACCTAGATTCTCAAAGGTATTTTAAGTGCTTAATTCCTGCTGAGAGTCAGGGCTTCTTAAGTGGTTTTATTTTTTTTTCTTTTTCTTTTTTCTTTTTCCTTTTTCCTTTTTTTTTCTTTTTCCTTTTTTTCTTTTTCCTTTTTTTCCTTTTTCCTTTTTCCTTTTTCCTTTTTCCTTTTTCCTTTTTCTTTTTTCCTTTTTCTTTTTTTTCAGAATAAGACAAGAGATCTGCAAGAAAAATTGTACATAATCATGTGATTATAGGTTGCATCGTAACGCACTATTAATTAAAGATTGCATCAGAATGCATGTGCACAAGATTTGGGGCACAAATTAACATTGCCCAAGCAATCTTAGTTACAGCATTTACCAACACCAGATTGCTTGGCTGTGCAACATCTATGATCTTTTCCAGTAATTAGTGTACAAATAATTTTCTCTGTTTTTAGGAGAACAAATGAAGGCACCCACATTCCTAACAGAGGGGGGATGGGAACCCTTCCACTGCTGGATCCCTCCCCATACGGGGTACAGACCTCTGCCAGCAGAGTAAATGATACAAGTAATAGGCTGTCATCTTCTGTTTGAATCAGCATTAGGGAGGGACGGAACATTTTGCCAGTGAGTTTCACTAATGTTTGCTGACATCGGAAGAATGGTGTCAGTCAGGTGCCTTTGGTTCAATCAGGATTGGAGGAGAGCACACTGAAGTAAGTACAGGCTTTTCCGCCTGTTCCTCAAGTGACTTAGCCCCTTTTACCATTTGCAACGCATTCCCCTTTCTTTCTGTTTATCTTGCCTCACCCCCAGCTCTCGCAGTACTCACCTGGCCCTCCTGAGCTGAAAAATCCCCTATAGCTTCTGAATAAAGCCCTGAACACCCTGATCTGACCCCACAGCTGAGCCTGCTTCCAGAGGAGGTGGGACTAGAGACCTCCTGATTCCTTCTAACTTGAATTATCATGTGAGTCTATGAACACATCATGCTTTTCTCCATTATATAGATAGTCTGCATTCCAACAGAAGATTTTATTAATCAATCTTTGTACCAAGTGGCTTTTGGGTTATTGCACTGTCATAATTTCACCTCGACGGTACATGATTTCTTTAGACAAAAAAGGCAACCAAACACACATCCCATAAAACAATAAAATACAGCTAGGGTTGTTGTTATGTGGAATGAGGTTGTTGCAAATTCCACATAAACCAGGAATTTATGCCATGAGCTCTTCAAAGTACTGTGGGGTGGCCTTCCAAGAATCTGGAAATGTTAACGTTAAGGCTATGGAAGCATGATGGGGTTTTTTTTTCCTCCTCTCTGTAAACATGATGGTATTTCTCAGGGTCGTGGCTTCAAATCCTCTGAGCTGTGGCAGGGTGCCGACTGACAGGATGCTTGTTCTGCAACAGGAGGCTTGCTCTGCAACAGGGTGAAGTTCGCCGGTTTTCTCTGCTCTCGTGTTGTCCCAGCTCGGAAGCTGCTCTGCATTACAGCAGGGACGCAACCGCTCCTCTCAGAGGAGACAAAAGCCATCTTTTCTGCTCCTCCTCCCCGAGCTGCTGAGGACCTAGGTTACAGTGGTACGCAATTTCTTTCTTCAGTGAGTGTGGAAAAAATAAGCCCAAAGGCATTGACTCATTCTCTTCTCGAATGCACCTTATCTTTTAAATGGTATCTTTTTGTCTTCTAGCAAAGAGGCTCCTCCAAAGATCCTGTGTCTTCTCTCTGAGGTCAAAGAGGCACCATTGGAAAAACCGTGCTTGATCGCAAAATGTAGCGCCTTGTGAAGCCTTGCCCAGGACAGCGAGGCTTGCCTCTGTAATCTTAACTTCAGTATTTACTCATGTGTAGGCTCCACCACGGAGCTGGAATATTCCTTTCAAACCTTTCTCATTTCCTCATTCAAACCCAAACCAATTTTCACAAGAATATATAAAGGCATTTCTGTTATTTGAAAGTATTTTTCCAGGAAGTTTTGCTTCAGTAGTACTTATTTCATCAAAAATTTATTTCTTAACTCCTAGAAATGTATCTTCTTTCCTTTTTTGTACTCAACCTTCTCGTACTCAGAAACAGTCTCTCGAGGATTACTGTTTCAAGGATGGGAGAACTACTATGTAAAACTATGTAACTCTCAGGAATATGCTACCTTTGAAATTTTTCAGTTCCAAACGAAATCTCATGATGTAAGAGCAGCCCAGAAGAGGCATTTGGGATGAAAATATTTGGTCAGCTTGGGTAAGGGTTGTTGCTTGTCACTATGGGCTTTTTATTGTACTGCATGATTTTATTCTGTTTGTACAGATCTACTCATTCACAGTATGCCTCCCTCCTTCTCTAAGGGCTCTTCTTTTCCCTCCCATCTCTTCCAAGTTTTCAGTTCTTTGCTTTCTTCAGTCAAATTTCTCTTGCCTCAAAACTTCAGCTTGAGACCTCCGTTCCCAAAGTCCTCCTCCCCTCTCCGTTTCTCCTTGCCAACCCCAGACCGTGCCGAGGCCTTTTCCCCTTTGCAGGAAAGGACAGCGAGTGTTGGCTGGCAGTTCCTAGAAAACCTATCCCAAAGGATCCCATCGCAGAAGAAGTCTAGGAAAGACAGGAAACAACCGATTGGGCTAACTCGTTGGCTCATGAAAAGGATGCACAGAGCCAATAGATCAGGTTTCCGCGGGGTAAGTGCAGAGGTACCACCTAGCTAGCAAGAGCACACGAGGACAAACACAAAAAAGCCAATACAACAAATAAAACTTAACTAGCAAGAACATTGCAAGTAACAAGAAATCATTCAGTAAGTACATCAGTGATAAGAGGAAGTCAAAAGCAAGTGGATTACTCATCAAAGAGAGAAAGCTATTGACTGTAGCTGAGACGGCTCGGAGTGCCTCAGGCCTCTTGGCTAAAAGGGGTCACTTGTGATCAGGTGATTGACATAATACATATTAATGACAAGGGTTTCAGCCCAGACTGGGACAGAACCGGTTACAAGAGTACGTAGATTACTTAGAGGTGTTCAAACCAACAGGCAGGCCAGACTTCGCGCCAGGGTACCGAAGGAAGCGGCTCGGTGTTGGAAACGCTGGTGTTTATCTCTGAGAGCTCAGGGAAGATGGCCAAGGACCCTGCTGATAGAAAAGGGCAGAACTGGTGCCCATATTTTAAAAGGCCATTCAATAAACAAACAAACAAACAAACAACCTCCCCAGACATTATTTTCACCAGAACACACCTAGTAAAAATAGACACATTATTTGTAAACAGGTGGAAGGAAACAATGAGATAAGCAACTATTAACATGGATTTGTCAACAAGAAATTGGGACAAGCTGGCCAAATTTCCTTTGATGACAAAACAGACCTTGTTACAGAAGAAGGGAGCACTGGCTGCAATCATCTGTGCCTTGGTTAGGCTCTGCACATTTGTTCATAAATGAGGGAGTTCAGTTGATGTGAAAAATTTGGGCAGTGGGTACAAACCTATGGAAACAGCAGTTGTCAGTGGTTTACTGACAAACGGGTGGATTATAGATGCAATTCCAAAGGGGTCTGTCCTGTGATGCTTCATTAGTGGCCTTCTGAGATGGCATTAATCAGGGAGCAACTCCAAGTACGTTGGAGGATGACACAAGATTTCAAAATAATCCTAAGAAATTGCTTGGAAAGCGCGGAACGTGACTGAACAGCAACAAGCGGAGTTGTTTCTGCGGGCAGGGTTAAGCCCCGGCAGGCGCAGAGGCTGGGGCACTGCTCAGCGCACGCTGCAGGCGGCAGCTGAGGGAGGGGAAACCAGAGGAGAACTGGGGGCAATCGGTGGCCGAGGAGACAGCAGGAGAAGCAGATAAACTGTTGTCATAAAGAAAACACGGCACAGGGACATGATAACGGCCATCAGATGTAAAAGGGCACTGCAAGACAGGAAGAGAAAAAGGAGACTTCCCCGGGCAGGGAGCAGGAGGCTCACGTTTCAGCAAGGAATATTCGGATCAGACAGGAGGATGAAGCGTGGCCTGGGGAGGCTGTAGGGCTGCTGGGGTACTGGGGGTCCCTGGGAGCAGGACTGAGGGCAGCCCTACAAAAGGGATCCAGAGCCACCAGTAGATGGGAAACCTTTTTGGTGTCCTATGTAAGAAAAGGAGCTAGAGGGAGGAAGATCTATGGAGTTAATGGTGTACAGGAAAATCCACCAACAACTTACTTTTCCATTTACATTCGGTAATGACGCCAGTCGTCTTCTAATGCACACAAATATTTTCTGCTCACTAGCCATGTTCGTGTGTACAAGCGTATATTGATCTGTTGTCTCTCCCTTCTTCCAAAGGAAAAAATAACCACACAGTTCAGTAATGCATGGGCTATACTCCACGATGAAAATAGTCTGAGGCACTTACATGCTGAAGTAAATTTAGCTTACCATAAAAATAACCTTCAGAAATCTGAAATGTCTACTTTACAATTAATGTCNCCGCGCTACAGAACCAGATGTGCGGGACGGAGTGCTGCGAGGGGCCGGAGGGGGGGTGCTTGGGGCTGCCGCCGCCGCTGCTGCCGCGGCCGGGAGGAAACCCTTAGCTGTGCGGGAAGCGGGGAAGCCGCGTCGGGAGCTGTTATTTTCTTCTCCTCCTTCCTTTGCCTTCGCTCTCCTCCCTCCTCCTCCTTCTCACCAAAACCGGGAGAGGCGTGTTCGTAGAGCCTTGCTGCACCGGTTTTGCTTGGTTTGTTGTTGCTGGGNATTTTTTTTTAAGTGTGTACTAATTTGACAGGCTGACTGAAGCAATGCAGGTACAATTTCTCCCACCGCTCTAGGTCTCCGAAATGCCCCCTTCGACCGTGGGTTCTTCCCTCCAGGTCTGCCCCCGCTCCAGCCTCCCCCCTTCAGCCACCCGGGGTGCTCCTGCCACTTGGCTCCGCGGTGCTCCTCCAGCCCAGCCAGCTGCAGCTGCACTGCATTATTAAAGGGATACCGTGTAAATAATTCATACGGAAATAACAGCGCGCTGTAGAGCCGGAGCCCCTCCTTCCCCGGCCCTCACGCTGCCCGCTCCTTGTGCCGCTCGGCCCGCCGCGCTACCTGCTCCGGCGCAGCGGAGCGCAACGCGGCCGCGGGGCGGCGCGGAGCCCTCCCCGCGCCCTCCCCGCCCCGCGGTCCCGCCCCCGGCGGCGGCGGGTCCCTGCAGGGGGGCCGGGNGCCGCCGCCGCTGCTGCCGCGGCCGGGAGGAAACCCTTAGCTGTGCGGGAAGCGGGGAAGCCGCGTCGGGAGCTGTTATTTTCTTCTCCTCCTTCCTTTGCCTTCGCTCTCCTCCCTCCTCCTCCTTCTCACCAAAACCGGGAGAGGCGTGTTCGTAGAGCCTTGCTGCACCGGTTTTGCTTGGTTTGTTGTTGCTGGGTTTGGTTTGCGCGGTGGTTTTTTTTGTTGGTTTTTTTTTTTTCCCTCTCTTCTCTTCCCCCCCGCTCCCCCTCCCCCCTCTCCTTTAGCCCATTGCATGCTCGGATCCGGCTGGATCCTTCCTTTTATTTTCGGCGGTGCCTCTCGGAGGGGGGAAGGGAGAGCTGGGATGAGTGCAGCTTGACGCACAGGCGAGGGGAGGGGGGGCACCGCCGGCAGCTGCAGCGGTTCGTGGCCGCAGGGTGCGGGTGAGGGAAGGAGCGAGTGAGGGGTTCGCTCGGTGCCTCCCCCTTTCTTCGCCCCTCTCCTTCCTCCTCTCCTTCCCTCCCCATCCGTCTCCTGCCGGGTCCGGCTGGGAGCGTGTGTGCAACATATTACGTTGCAAGGTGTGTGTGTGTGTGCGCGGAGGAGAAGGAGGGAAGCACTCGTGAGGGAGCCGGGGCTGCCCCAGCCCCCCCTATGTGAGCCTCCCTCCCCGGGCGGCTGGANGCCGCGGGGGGGAGCGCCGCCGCCCCCCCGGGGCCACCCCCCGCCAACGCCGCCGGGGCTGAGATCCAGGCGGTGCCGGTGCCGCCGCCCGCCGCCGCCTGCAGCCCGCTGCTCCTCGACTACGACGGCTCGGTGCTGCCCTTCCTCGGGGGGCTGGGCGGCGGGTACCAGCGGACCCTGGTGCTGCTCACCTGGGTCCCGGCTCTCTTCATCGGCTTCAGCAAGTTCTCGGACTCCTTCCTCCTGGACCAGCCCGACTTCTGGTGCCGGGAGGCGGACGGGCAGGGCAACTGGAGCGCGTCCCTGGCGCCGGGCCACGCCAACCGCAGCGGCAACGGCAGCATCTTCCCCCCGCCCGGGCTGCCCACCCCCGCGGGGGGCAACGCCAGCGAGTGCGACTGCCATGAGTGGCACTACCGCATCAGAGCCGGCCTCGTCCAAAACGTCGTCAGCAAGGTAAGAAAGGCGGGTTTTCTCGGCGCCCCCTTCCCCGCCAGCCCTCAGGGACCCCCTTGGCCCTACCCCGGCCCCACTCGGCACCCACTCGTCCCAAGACAAGGGGAGCAGCTGACGCCATGCGGATCTGTCTGCGTGTGCCGCTGCCGGGTCGGTCAGGCACCCCGTGGGTTACCCTCCTACCAGGAGTAAATCCCACATCCCCGTAATCCGTTCTCTCCCTGGGTGTCACGCCAGGTGCCCGTCCCGTGGGTTTGTACCTGGGCGCTGGTTGCGGCACTGAACTGTGAAGTTATGCCCTCAAAGGGGATCCTCGGCGGCTCTTTGGGATCCCGGCGATGGCAGCTGTCCTGCCGTCTCAGGACGCAGGTGTCTGTGGGAAAGACCAGCTAGTGAGGGGAAAGGGTTGTGGAGAAGGCTGCGGTTGTAGTATCGCTCATCTTTTGTGCAAGTATACTAAAGCAGGCATACAAACCAAAAACCAGGTTGGTGTGGGGGGAAGCTGACGAGGTGGCCACTGTTGGGAGCTAAACGAGGCAAAGTTCTGCTGAATTCTTCTTGTTTTGTACTTATTCCCTTGATAACAGTTTTGGTAGAGCAATAAAAGAAGAAATGTGTCACACAAGTTGTTGTACTCCAGAAACAGAAAGTGCATGCTGTTCTGTTTTGTGTTTCCTAATGTAATGGCTAAGGTGGAAAATTTCGGGTGAGGAGGGTTATGCCGCTTTCTGCTCTTGCTCCGTATATGCTGAGTAGCGCATGCAAAAAACCACCTCGTCTTTTCACCTGAAAGCTTTTGCTTGCTTATGGTACCGGCCCCGCGAAAACCCTGCTGGTTGTGGGTGGGTTTCGTTGGTATTAAAAGACAACGTGAAAGTGTAAAATGAAACTGTTAGACCAGGAAAGTAGTTCCCTTAATCTCAGGGACCCCCTCCCTAAGATCAGCAAAAATTACTTCCTGCCTGGGAGCAGTGTTTTGGATTAATTGTGCTTGTCTAGTTGGGAGAAAGAAAAGCAGCGATCATCAGATGACCGGCATGATTGTGCTTTGGTCAGCCGGCACACATTCGTATTACTCATTCAAAATATTTCAGTTTTTTTTAGTGTCCCTTGAAAGTGGGGAAAAAGTAGGTAAAGCAAATCCCTCAAACCTTGAACCCAGAATGGATTTAAAAAAAAAAAAAAAAAAAGTAACCCAGCTATGCTCCTTTCCTGAGGAAAAACCCAGGCACATGGTGGACTCAAATGTTTGTGATGTAGAAGTGCATAATGAAATTTGACATTTAAGAGGCAGATTTTTCTTCTGTTTATAACTAGAGATTGAGCTATTCATATGTTTTATGGTATAACACTGATGCTTAAGCACGAAAAAAAAACTTGAAATATTTTTTAATGTAAACTGTAAAAAAAAAAAAAAATTTTTTTTTTTTAATGTTTGAATCTTTTGAAGGTCGTCATCAAGTTGGCCACAAAAGGTTGAGGGAGAGTTAGTTTGCTATCTTGCATGCTTCTTTAAAAATAATTAAAGTGTTCTTTGGAAGAACTTGCGGTAAAGGGCAGATCAATTTTAAGGGATAAATAAACATCTGTGGTCTCTGCTGTCTTGTTTTCTATTAGAAAGAATAATAATCATCTTTTGAGAGTACGGGGTTTTTTCCAGTGTGGAGTTTTTATTTTTGTTGTATGCTCGCTTCCAAAAACTTGGCAGCTTTTTTGCTTTGATTTGTAATCCCATGTAATTATAACTAGGTTGCTTTCTCGGGGTCAGGATTCCTCCTTAGTTTGTGCTTTGGTTTTGTTTTGGGGGTTTTCTGGGTGAGTGTGCTGTCTGGCTTTATCCTAGTGAAGAAAGAGAGGAAAAACCCAGGCAGAACAGCAGTGTAGCTTAATTCGGACTTCCTTTCTGATAAACCCCCGTGAGCTCTGATACCGTGGGAGCAATTCTCATAACTGCTGATTCCTCTTACATGCATCCCACCGTCCTTTGTGAGAAAGAGCTGCTCTGGATGAATTCAGGAGACTGGATGTTCAGATCTCCCTTAACTCCCCTCAAAAATACATTTGTTTCTGTAATGTATTATGCAGTGTTCTCATCTTTCTAAATAGAGTTTTATTAAATCTTAGTCTAATGTACGCTTATGTGTGTAGTAGCCAGGGGTTATATTGAAATATCATAAAGAGAGCCAAAAGTGTATTAATAAAAAATGCACTTCTGTTTGGCCGGTAGATCCCCTTGTTCCCATCTTCAGCAGTCCAAGCTAATCGCTGCTGGATGCTCCATCATTGCTTTGTCTTCAGAAACGACGAAACAATTGCGGTTATTTAGCACGAAGCCTATTTCCTGCTCAGGATTTTGTTGATGTACGTGCACGTGAGACGTCACTGTCCCCCATTCCTTGGCAGCAGATAGCTGTCCTTAAACTGTGTTAAGCTCCACTGTCTCCATAGCCTCTCTCCTAATGGTACCCTTCATCAGATGTTGTCCCTCCGTCCAGGCTTTCTCAGCATTCCCTTCCCCGCTACCCATTTCCTCCCAGCCTGTGTCATGCTTGGGATTGATGTGAGCGATGATCTTGCTGTTTCCAGCCCCGCTCTGCGCTTTGCTTAGCCCTGCTTCTCTTTGAGTCTTTGCTGGAGCCAGGGGTGGCCTTGCACCTTCCTTAAAGAGTGGCATTGCCACGCCAGGCGCTGCCGTTGTCCTGACCTCCTTGACTGAGTCACTGGGAATGGCGCTTTTTATAGCGCTGCCAGTCATTAGAACTGGAAATGGTCATAAAAGACGTACTCCTCGTTATTTAACGCTGTTGAAATACATATAGCGAAGAGGTCAGATGCATAATTTAACCACAGGGATTCCAGTGGCCATATTAAATCACCCATCTGAGCTAATGTCCTGACTTGGTACATAAATCTTGGACTTTAGCTTGGTTTGTACATAAGGATCTTCTTCCTTTTAGAACAAACCACTCGTAAGCCTTTTTCACTGCTAAATGCTTCTTTGAGGATTTTAATCTGTTCTTTATCACAACACCACCATTATCACACTGCTATGAACATAGTACATGTATATTGTTTGTGAGAGATGTACCCTGAACTAGCCTTTGGGCAAAAGGCTAGTAAAAAAAAATAAGTACAAAAAAAATAAACAACCAAAAAAACCCAAAACAACCAACAACAAAAAACCCCTGTATTTTAAATGGTCTGTGTATCTCATCACTGTCCCAAAGAAGGATGCTGAGAAATACTCACCTTTTTTTTTGCCATGGGGAAACCTGAGGTCTCATTTTACCTATCTGTAAAGTAATGCTTCAGATAAATTTAATTAGCATTATCACAATAGGCAAAGTAATGACAACTAGACATACGTAGCTGTGAAGCCTAGCAGGAAGTTGGACTGCGTACTCACAGGGGCTTTTCTAACTCGCATTAACTTCTCTAGCATCTGTAACTTCTGATCCTCTGCAAAGCCAGCTGTAATCTTCAGGCAAGGTTTTAATGGAAGCTTTTAGTTTCAGGATTGATGGTGGTTGTTTTTCCCTCTGTTACTAGGATGACCCATCTGCTGTGTTCGATTGCGTTACGTGGTGGGGTTGTTTGTCGTTCTGAATGCTAATTTGTATAATGGACACCAAAAGCTGATGATGGACAAGGACTGAGGCTGGATTAAATTGCAGCGCTTGATGGCACACCATCCCTCTGTGCGTACCTGCAGCGTTCCAGATCGTCCCACCTCTTGGGGGTGGCACAGAGGGAAGTGGTTGGTTGAAGGCTGCGTTTTAACCACCTAGAGCAATTATGTAATAATATTTCATGTCTATGAATTCCCGTTGTGGCTGCCTTTCTGCTCCAGGTGCCTTGTTTTGCTGCAATGCTGTTCTCTTGGCTCTCAACTTCCCACTTGATTTGGATTGAGTCATCTCTTTCCCAAGTAACATGCCATCGTTTTACCTATTCGCCGCTGGTTCAATCGTTCTCGTGCCAATTTGGCTGAGCCTCTAGCAAATTGTCCCCTCCAAAAAAGCAGAGCTTAATTCAGGAGAGCCAAACGGTCCAGGGGCAGTGCTGCCATGCAGCAAGCACCAGGCAGTGCTATCTTGGGGTGAACTTGGATCGGTTCAAACTAGGATGTGATGCTCTTTACGCCTGCAAGGGGGTGTGTCTGTGTCTGTGCCCTACCAGCCTTTTTTCCCTTGCTTTTATGACAGTTCTTACACTTTTCTGGACACATCTTCAGCTGATTTAGTTGCTGGTATAAAACTTTCTCTTTAAACGCATTTTTTCTGGGTTTTTCCACTATGTTAATGAAGCTAAATGGCTATGTGCAGTGACATGTGTCCTAGACTGTGGTGTTGTCTCATGGGATTATCGCAGGTACCTGCAAGTAGCCAGAAATGGTAAAACAAACAAATCTCTGTGTGATAACAGTGATGACAAATTTGTCAGTGTTGGTTGCTGGCTGACTGGCTTCTACTTAGTCCCAAATCAATGAAAACCTCAAGTTATTGCACCCAGTGCAGTAGTTGGGTCAGAAGCAGCAAGATTAAAGCTGGTATATTGCCCATGCTCTTGCTACCCTTGTACAGATTGAAGGGGGCATAGGGACGTGCAGATATTTGCAATGGTCAGAAATACTATTCTAAACTTTTTTTTAGATGAGGCTCTGAAATGACTCGCTCTGCTCCTAATGGGTGCTGAAGGGGGCAAAAAGTTCTCTGGTCAGCGGTATCCAGAATACAGGCAGACCAGAGCAAACTTCTACTTTTTTTTTTTTTTATGGTTTCCTCAGCTATGAGAGAGATCCCAAACTTTTTTTTTCCTTCCCTCTGCAAGCTAGCTGATAAAGAGTTAGCGGTTGCCAGCCTGAGTGCCCGCAGACCTGAGAAATCTGCTTGTTGCAGAGGGAGCAAAGAGAGCGAACGGCGTGTTCCCCTGCAGCTGCCGTGAGGCCTGCCCGTAGACTTTCAACCTGGTGATGGAGTCTCCTGGTTATCAGGGCACTGGTGAACAACGCTCTTTAAAACACTGGGGCGAGTTTCTGGCTGAGTGGAGTGAAGGAAGGGGACGGCTGTTTCGGGAACAATGCTTGCAGTTTCCCAGTGCTGCAGAACTGTCCTCTGCCTGCAAACAGCAAGTTACCTGATGTTGATCTTTGAGATAACCAGGTGTGATGATATCACCAGACTACAGAGACTTGTTTAGTGAGCCTAGATACTGTTTTTATTTATTTGGAGGGGGGTGTGATGTACAGGCCAAAAATTTTTTTAAGCAGTTGGTTTAGAAAACAGGGGCTGGGTTAAGACGGATACTGTCATCAGAACTGGGGTAGTCTTAGGTTTTCTACCTGGTATAGGGTTTCTTTTCACTAGAGGGAATGTATGCAGAGTTAATGTTTACTGTCACCCTTAAGATAAAGAGTCTCAGAGACAGGAATCGGATTTCAGCCTACCATGAATAGTTTGTAGCATTGGTAGAACTAACAGTAATCCTTCAGGAAGGTAGTTCCATATTAGAATATTTTAAAGTCTTTTTAGCTTTCCAAAACTTGCTGTTGAGCCTTTCATATTCTTCATTTTCTGTGTGTATGTCACAAGTGCTGCTTTTTTTTTTTTTTTTTTTTTTTTTTTTTTTTTTTTTTTTTTTGGATGGACGTGATGTTTGAAATAGTTGAGATTTTGTTTGGTTTTGTTTCCACTCCTTAATACACCCTGTATCTCAGTCTCAGTTTAAATATACTGACCGTGCCCATGCTGTGGCAGAAGTTGCAGGCTACGGTGTATATTTACCAGCTGTTCAGGCAGTCTAAAACCAAATTTCCAAAGTGCTCTAGCAGTTTTACCTCTTCTTACTCTGACTACGAGAGTGTGATTATAAAAGATGACCTCATGTTTTTCTTAAAGCGTTCGTCAAAGACGAGGAACTGGCGCTTAGGAAAGCATCTAATTTGGAGCCAGTTCTGATGGTAACCTTGAGATGAGGATTACAGGGCAGCTGAGCATGAAGGTGTTCATTTTTAATGAAATAACATCAGGAATAGCACAAGACTTAAGGCTTTCCTTAACTTAAAAAATGTTGGCCACACTAATGCCACAAAATCTTAAATTAAAGCTTTCCAAATGAGTTCTAGAGAGCTGCTAAACTTAGAAAATGCTGAAAGTGATCTAGTGCTTCTGTGTACCTTGTTTTTTGTTTTCCCTGTCAACCTATTTATTTCTGCCCGGTTTCCCCTCTGCAGTACTCGGCATCTTTGCTTGGGACAGTGGCTCTCACTCGCTCCCTTTCATACTCCTCCTTCCCTCAGAGTGACTTCTCTTGGGCTCCGGTCTCCTCAACTCTGAAGTGTGTGCTTAGCTCTCACA
>VXBL01000240.1:11870-55535 GCA_013400195.1 Aramus guarauna | reverse complement strand
TTTGTTTTGCTTTCCCCCTTTTATTTTTTTTTTTTTTTTTTTTTTTTTAAATCCTTTTTTCCAGTTGGCTTTTGACATCAGATGACCTTGTGTGCACTCTGAATTCCCTTTTAAAGTCAAGGGGGGAAGGAAGGGACCTGAAGGAAGGAGAAAGAAGGTTCAAGTCTCTTCCACAACATGTTATCGGGATGTGTTGTAGAGATATCAAGGCAAAACCAGCGTCAGTGTCTGATAACCGCTCAGTGCCGTACCGGAGCCGTGCTGGCCCACACCCAGTGCCACGCCGCCGGCCCGTAAAACCCGGCAGGCAGCGATGATTAATGTGCACGTTGAGTAGCTCCCACCGATCCAGGCCACGTCGTACCTGCTGGGGCCGTGCAGTAGGTCTGTGCCTATTCCCACGTGGTGGGAGATGGATCAGCGGCTGGCTGCGGCGCACGCCGCTGTTCTGTGCAAACTGGTGTGTTCAAGGTGGAAACTCCTGCCTGCCCTGTGAGCTGATGGGGCCACAGCAAATGTGCTCGGGGGTGATGGGCTGGGTGGGGCTCCCTCCTGTGGAGAAGAATTTTTTTTTTTTTTTTTTTTTTTCCCCTTCCTTCCCCTGGTGCTTTATTAGGACTTTTATTTTGCCTTTTAATTTGGGAGAGCCCCAAATGCTGGTTGTCCTACTGAAACACAAGAAAAAGAAGACTGAAGTGAATACGTCCTGATACTCATTTCTGGGACATGTTTAGATCCATAAGTAGCAAAGCCAGGAGAATCAGGAATGCAACTTGTGAGATACAGGGAAGCAGTACGTTCGCCTTGTCTGTAGCATGTGATTTATGGCTACCCTTGCACTCTGTTTTCAGAGCAGGGTGGCCTGGTTCCCTGGAAAAGGATTTCGGCTCCAGACAGTTGTGGAGGAATTCATTTTGGCTCAAGTACCATCTCCCTCTTACTTTGCAGTGCCCTGGAGCTGCTTGGTCTCCTCCTGGCCTCCAGACTAAAGTCCACGAGCATGTATAAGATGTTGCAATGTCCACCCTACAAATATTATTAAGGATAGGGAATGTAAATTAAACTGTTAAGACCTTTTCCCCTGCGCTGTCTCCCAGGGCTGTGTAAAGCATTGTCTGCGTGAACAATACAAGCCCAACAGACCAGTTTCTTATTCTGATTTTTTAAAACAAGTGGAATATTTTTCTCCTTTCTTCCTTCGCCTTAATATTTTTTTTAAGTTTGAATTAATACCAGACCCTCTTCCCCCATCCCTCCCCTTTTCTTCTTGCCTGAATTATAATAGCTGTAGTCCTCAAATGATGAGCGGGCAGGGTCACAGAAACAGTAATTGCTTGTCAAAACTAAGGTGTCTGATCTCTTCATCTACAGTGACTTTGAGGAAGTATTTCTCCTGAGCAATGGCTTCCTCCTCTTGTCATCTCCTTCTCCTTTCTCCCTTTCAGAGGTTTTATGCCATGCTCAACATCATGACTCCAGCCCCCGCCCCATCCCAATCCTTAAAAAGGCCCAGTTAGAGAGTAAATCAGGTTTTGTCGTGTCACCCCTCTCAAGGCTGCCTGCATGCAGGACATTTTACATTGCATGGTTTTGGCAGCCTGAAAAATACCAGTCCTCAAAGTGTTAACTTGTTTTCGATAATCAGATGATAGCAAATGTTAATATTTAACCAAAATGTTGGAGGTTTTCTTACATATGGCTTCTATTTACAGTGCCTAGACATGTTCTACATATAAACTAGTTTTCAAATTGGTCTTTTTATTTAGTTTGGTTGCAAAGCCAGTGCCAGCAGCACATACCTTGGTCAGAATAAAGGTTGCTATCAGCTGGAAACTGAGTGACGGCACTCAAAACCATTTTTCTGTGTGTGTCCCAGTCAGTGATAGGTGTTGCTCCTCCCGGTCTTGTCGTACAGGCGGAGGCAGACAAACAACTATGAGGCTTAAAGCAAAGACCAGGTTTAAAGTTAGTCAGTTTTGTGACAGTGGCTCCTAATGAAGTAGAAAAGCTACTTAATTACAGCACAGAAATGTGAAAGAGAGATGGAAATATCCTGATTCTGCTCTCTGGAAAGTTATGAATATGGTGTTCATGAAAGCTGCAAGCAAGATTTTGTATCTCCCAACTCTTTGATGTTAGATGACGTTATGGAGTTGGTAAAAGTGAAGCAGATTGCATCAGCTGAGAAACAAGTTAGTTGACTAATCTGGGGAGGGCAAAGGCTGGAGAAGATCAAAATATCTCAGAGTAAAGGGAACTCCTGCTACTGAAAATAAAAGAAATAGTGATGGAGAAGTGCGTGGTACATGGATGCTACTAAAATTTATTTAATCATGTTGAGTATTCAGAAGACTGTCATATGATTAACAAATCGTGTTTTAATTGTTAGCATATTAGTGATGATTATTTACTTAGCAAACTTCCTTCTTCCCTCTCCCAGTGGGGAAAAGAAATAGATCTGTGATGAGAGCAAGGTTGAGAACAGAAGAGCTAATTGCTCCTGATTAAAGTGTGAAGTTGAAGGGTAGATTAAACTTTCTTAGTTTTGCAGTGTTTCAGGTGGCATCTCATTATCTTGGGACTCTGCTGACGTGTTTGGTGGATAGCTTGGAGACTTTTTTTTTTTTTTGCTAATGGCATAAACTAAGCAATAATTTAGTGCAGAGCATTCAATGTAAAGTATTTTCTAGTTTATTTTACTGGCTGTGAAACGAAGTCAATTTGTGTCCTCTTGCATATGTGAAGCTTTGGGCTTGTTTTACAATTGTCATGTTGCTTGAGCCGTCTCACCACGTTGGGGAGATGGCTCTTACAGGTGAGCCATGACCGAAAGGCATTAGATGTGACACGGGGCACGCGGATGCGCATGGCGCAGCTCGGCTGGCAGCCTGGCGCTGCCTCAGTGGGCACAGGCAGGAGATGCGACAGTAACGCATCTGCGGTCGGCATCACCTTCCCGCCGCTGGGGCCGAACGTGGCCATGCACGTACTAGGTGTGAGCAGGACAGCATCTCCCCGTGGGCCATAGTGGGGACAGCCTAGTTACCCTGAGGTGTAATTCGTATAGGAGGCAGTGTCTGTCTGCCTCTCTGACCGCAAGCAACTTGACACAACCTGTGCCTTGGTGTCCCATCTTCGTGACGGAGTTGAAGTTTGCAAACCAGGAGGAAGTGCCATTTTATGTATCTGTGTTCACGCAGTGATGTGTGGCAGCACGGCACCAGGCCTGTGTGCTTTATTTTTAAGGCTGAAATACCAGACTTAAAAATTACACGCTTCAAAAATTAATGTGGAAATTTCACGGCTAAGCCATGCGTATCAGAAAGGACGTATTTCAGCAACTTCAACTGTGTTAAACTTCAGAAACCATTAGGGAAATTTGTGAAGTTCACAGTTGTGCAGTCTTGTACTGTTTTCATAGGTACATGAAACTGCTTTCGTACAACGCTGCATGATCTAATTATATCTTTCTTGAAAGACTGCCAAGCACATGTCCTCCGGCTCATGCGCCCTCTCCTCTTTCTCTCTGCCCAGTCCCTTCCCTTCCTATACCCCAAAATCTTTGGCTTTGTGGCAGTAGTCAAAAGTAGTTTCTTTGCTTTATTTTTCAAGTGGTACGTTGCCCAGATGGTCGGTCATGTCTGTAGTTAAAGCAACCTGACGATTTCTGTGTATGTGACCTTGTGTTCACTGTTCATGAGTGATTTTCCTGGACTGCAGCTTTTCCTGCCAGCTGTCTGCCACGGTCAGAAACAGTTTGCTGGTTTCCAAGAGTGAAAAGTGCAGAAAATTTTGCATTATAAGAAAATCAATCAGACAAGAAGATGAACAAAACAAAACCTCGCATCTGAGATAGCAAGCTGCAGCGTACAGAATAGAGACACCAGATTTGCCAAGAAAGGGAAGGAGGCAGGCATTGAGCAACTAGTGATACTCTGGTACCAACAATATCTCTTTTGCTACCTGAGAAAAAGTTATTGCAAAATTGGATGGTTATAATCACAGAGCAGCAGGGGTTTAGTGGGACCTCTGGAGATCATCTAGTCTACCCTTCCCCAAAGCACGATCACCTAGAGCAGGTTGCACAGGACAGCATCCAGGAGGGTTTTGAATATCTTCAGAGAAGGAGACTCCAGAACTTCTCTGAGCAACACGTTCCAGTGTGCTGTCATCCTCACAGTGAAGAAGCTTTTCCTCATATTGAGATGGAACTTCCTGTGTTCCAGGTTTGTGCCTGTTGCCCCTTGTCCTGGGCACCATTGAGAAGAGTCTGGCCCCATCCTTTTATCATCCACCCTTTAGATAATTATAAGTATCGATTGGATCCCCTCTCAGTCTTCTCTTCTCCAGAGCAAACAGACCCAGCTCTCTCAGCTTTTCCTCATACAAGAGATGCTCCAGTCCTTTCATCATCTTTGTAGCCCTCTCAAAATACCAGTGTGTACTTGCTGAGTAGAAACTTGTTTATTAGAAGAATTTATCTTTAAGAGGTCCAAAGCACACAGGCAGTGGTTGAATATTTTCAGCAAAAGCATCCACTTACAATACAGCTGAAGAAAGCTAGATGTCATCAGCGCTTGGAGGTCTAGCATCATACACAGAGGAAGTAGCGTAAGTCAGGTGTTGACTGTATGGTGGGTTGAGGCATTCCAGTGTAGGTGGTGTAGGCTTCTTTGAGTGGCTGTTCAAAGAAAACAAACAATGAAACCTCTCAATAGCTGATTTGTTCATTTTCTTGTGGTGTGTGTTTGTTTTTTTTTTTAAATAGCTACTCTATTTTCCAGGGAAGTCCAATTCTGTCTGATAAGAATGTAAGGCTTTTACAAGGATTTCCTCTGATTGATAGGAAAGATGTAGTTTGGAGATGTTTAGTTCCGAATGTGGCTGGCCAAAGGAAGAAGAAATCTTTCATTTTTATACCTTCTTAAGTCTTCCAGGATTACTTGGTTTATTTTTTTTAGTTGTCTTAATTCCCCCATTTTGAAATATGACCTTCTTGATACTTCCACCCAGCTGTGGTTGTACTGGTGGTCAAAAAAAAAAATGCCAGATGTTCTCAAGAATACTTTATTTACACTTAAAATACAGCTCAAGGAGTGTTTTGCCCAGCTGTGATCTCAAAGGAGAGGCATCCCTACCCTGAACCCTGAAGGTTAAATAGTTTAAATCCCCTGTTGTTGCCACGGCTGAGGGAGATACAGGGACACTCAAGTGGAAGCACTCCGGTGGCAGTAAAATTGCCTTGACTCTGTGCTGCACTTGGGCTGGCACATCTCTCTGGGAGGCTTCTCCTGCAACCTCTTTAGTGTGGTTTAATTGCACAGGTTTGGGGGTTTTTTTCTATAGAGTTGAGCATCACACTATTTTCTGGAGCTTGTGCGCTGTTTTTTATAGTAAAAATGCAGCCAGAGGGTCATCTTTGGCTGTGGCTTGAGAAGGGGAGGAGAGAAACATTGTCCTGTAGCAGCCTGGAGGGAAATCTTGGTACAGAGGTTTCCAGTGGCTGAAACTACAAGTACTACTCACATAGTTTAGTACTGGGAAAAGGCATCAATGGCAGGTGTATTATGGTAGAAGTACTGACTTTTTTTTTTTTTTACTTTTCTATTGGGTTGGGGTCTTTCTGGTAGTGCCTGGAGACTGCTTTGCTTTTTGTTACATATAGTATATGAAAAACATAACTTTGGGGGGTTTTTTTTATTATTCCTTTTAAAAACAACTTTGTGGTTTATTTTTTTTGAAAAATACTGTAAGAGAATCTGAAGGCATCATAAATTTAAACTCTCACTAGACGAAGTATTTATATAGAAGATGGATTCTAGTGCTGCGCAGGGAAAATTGACAGGGTTTGGCTATAAAAAGATGAAGCAGGAAAGAGAAGAACAAAGAAAGATGAGACCCAGTGCTCACAGACCTCAGTGACAAATGATAGATTTCTATTTTCATTTACTCGTCTTAAAATCAGCATCTAATGTGCAGGCAAGCCTGTGGCTTTTCCCTAGGAGGGATTTGGGTCCACCGTGGTAAGCTGTGGCATATGAGATACGTAGAGGCTGGGGTTTCAAAAGTGGGACCTTTTCTCTGGGGGTCGAGAGGCTGCTTATGGTGCGTGGGGCACGTTAAGTGCCCCGGGATGGAGCCTGCGAAGGGCAGCACGGCAGCCGGGTGCTGCCTGGCTGGGCAAGGACCGAGGGTGCAGCTTCGTGCCCAGCTTAGGGTCTTCCAAGGCAGCAGTGCGGGCGATGCTCTGGTCTCCTTGTGCTGAAACCAATGCAGAAAGCAGCTGAAGCAGAGCTACGAGCCACCTGCAGATTGTTTGGGGAAAGGTCTGCTTTCTTTCAGCAGAGATTTGGGCATCAGTCGTTAGAAACAGACTGTGACCCCACAGTGCAGGGAGAGGGTGTGCGTGTCCAGCTCCCCTCTCAGGGGGTCTTTGTGCCAGGCTCTGGGCAACTGTTGGACCAGAGTGTCTATCCTCCTGTCTCTGCTCTTTTTAGGACAGAAGGTCTGCCTTATACTTTTCCACGCAATCAGTGTGAAGGTAGAACCAACCAAATCCTTGGTAGACATCTTACTATGACCTTTTCTGCAGCGGGTTTACGGTGTTCTTAAGATGCCGCAGACAGCATTATGGCCTCTAGAGAACAAGTGCTTTCAAGGCGGGAGCCCTTAGCTGAGACAGCTTTTGTTTGTAGTAACAAACATGCAGCAGACTTTACAGTTGTGACTCTTATAACTTCAGTGCAAATACCGACTCACGGTATGAACCTTGTCCAGATTTTCACCCCTTGTAAAGAAGTTACAAGGCGGTTACTTCTTGGTGCGTTACCTTTTGCCAGATGCCTTCCCAAGGATTTCACGTTTCAAATAGTCCTCCATCTTGATGTGAAGCATAGTGACTCACAGCATGGGTGGTGACTCACTGATATCAATTAAACATTAGGATCCTGTAGGTGTGACTCCTTAAGCTTTGACATAAAAATGCTGTCACAACATGAAAAAAACCACTTGCAATATATTGCACATCTGCAAAGGTGGCAAATTCTCTACATTGCTGTACTGCTACAAAAAAAGCTCTCTTTTTTTGTTTGTTTGGTTTTTTTTGAAACATTCCCTTTCACCAGCATATTTTATATACAGTTATTTTTGTTTCAGCATAACAATACAGTCCTATTGGTTTAGCAAGTCACTTTATTGGATGGCTTGCACAAGGAGGATGGATGGAGGACAGAAAGCCAGACAAAACTCAAAGAGAAATCCCAGGGAGCACTGTAAATTTAGCAGTTCCTTTCCTTCAGGCTGGGCACTGTTAACTCCCAAGTGGGGTATCAGGGGATTCAACCAGAGCAGTTACAGGATTTCATGGTCTCCCTGCTCATAACAGATTAATTTACCTTTTGAAAGAGGTGTAGAGGATTACTGTAACATCTCTGGCTAAAACAATCTCCCGGTGCAGATTTACTTGGAGCACCACTTGAACTGTCATCAGCACTGCCCAGCCCAGCGTTTTGTTCTGCAGGGACATGCAAACCTGTCCCTCCTTTCTCTGTGGAACAAATCTGGGAGTCGCGTTTGCAGCATGAAACTCCTGGTGTTTACAGCAGGACCTGCCGTGGCTCCGGGCACAGCCGTGTTGTGTGGGCACGTGTCAAATAGGCTCTGCTCTGCCGAGCCCAGATATATATATAAGGGCAGCACTGATAATACACAGTGGTTCCTGCTTGACAGCCCTTTATTTCCAGCTCTTCAAAGCTGAGGCTGCAATCCTCTGCCTTTGGCTTTTCCGTGGGAAAGGTACGGAGGAGTGCGGGTCACTGGCAAAATTTCACATCTTCCAGCATGATGAAGCTTTGCTGGCTTGCTCTGCTGCTCTGTTAAGATGGGTGAGGACAATATGCTACCTATTAAATATGCATTTTGTCCTATTAATGTCATCTTTACCTGAGTCTGCTCTTGACTGCAGCATCCATTTTTCTTTTGTGTCGTCTTCTTATTCTTCTGTCTCTTTGCCAGTCGAATGCCCTGGTGGCACCCACCACTGTCCTCCTGCATTTATTTTGGATAAACACTTCACAGCCGCCTTGCTCTGGTTTGTGACAGCTGCCGGAGGAGAAACCTGGGTATGCTTGCGCTCTTCGTACTGAGCGAGTGATTTGGGGTTGCAGCAGATTCTCTGAAAGTTTGTGCTAAAGCAGCTGTTGAAATATTTCACTATTTACAAATTCCGAGGGTTTTGGAGAGGTTCAGGGATGGTCAGGGGCTGCTTGCGTCTGGCAGCACCCGTGTTACGCTGCCTTTGTGGGCCTGGGGATCAGCTCTGATTTACGCTGGCCTGCAGAGCGAGTGCTTTGCTAGGACAGGAAAGGGCCAGATGCAAGGTTCGTGAGGAAATACAAGTTTTTGCTTTCAGAGAAGCTGGGAAGTTGGGCAATAGCCTTAAAAACAAACAAACGATGACTCCCAGATAAGTTATCAATAGGAATGGGTGCATTTCAGGCACCACTGATAGATTTACTTTTTTTCTGCTTGTAAACCCTTACTCTGTGTGCCCGAGTGCTTTGACATCTGTTGTCCTGGCCTGAAATTTCACAACAGCCCTTCATAGGACTTTTGGCTCTTCCATCCATGAACCTTTACCTCTGTGTAATCTGGTACTGCACGTTCTCTGCCGGGAGCTCATGCGAAGGCTGGCTCTCTCTGACTAGCGATAGTCAGCTGTGAAAATGAAAAGGCACTGGGATATCTGATTTTTCTTTTTGCACTTGGATGACATCTCTGTTCCTCCAACAGCCATAAAATTAAAAATTAACAACTTGTAGGGATCGCCTTTAAAAAAGTATTCTTGTATAAATGTGACTATTTTTAATAAGTTAATTTGTGCTCTACAAACAAAAATGATTTCTCAGTTTTAAGCAGCATATATACCTTCTGGATTGTGAAAATAAACTGAGAGCATCTGAAAGCCTGCCTGGAACTCAGATGTACCTTGCAAATTTTGTTTTGCTTGTGGCTTGTCTGGACAGATGTGGTTTTTTTTTTGCTAGCTGGAGATTTGGTCTGTAATTGTAAATATTAGGAATTGCATTTCCCCCACTTGCTAAATACTTATAAGGCGTGAACATCTGCAGAGAGAAATTCTCACTGCCTTGCTGAGTTGTTTGCTGCAAATAATTCGAAGCTGTTTGGTGGGAAAAATACTCATACTACTTGCCTCTGGCTCCTTAGTGCCTTCAGTCTGTAGCTTGGAGGATCAGACGTGTATGTCCCAACTTCTACAAGTCAGTACAGTGAGGAACTCAAAAAATACATGAAACTGAAACAAAAAGCCTGAGCCTGAATGTTTGCAGAAAGCTGGCGCATTTCTTTCTGCCACAGAAGTGCTACACTTCTTGGTGAGATGGTGTAGGGTAAGGAGGACATCTCCTGTGATGAACCAGAGGGCTGCGTCAGAGCTAACCTTATTTATGGGAGGGCTGTATGTCATGGAAATGCTTAAAACTGCACTGCACCTAACCAAGCTCTTTTGAAGGAAGCTTTCTTTCACAGCTGCACCTGACTTTTAAAAATAAATTGCGTACTTTTACGTATTTGCCCATGAAACTTCAGTTACTGGTGTCAGGACAACTGCTACTATTACATTACACATGAACAGCCTTTTATTCTGCAAAGTTTCAATTTTGAAGTATCTGATTCTCCAAAGTTAGCTGTACTTATTTTTCATGGAATGTGCATGGCTCCCGTTACCATCAATATTTGAAGACTGAACAAACATGTCTCCCTACATTTACTCAAGGGTGTAACAGTACTATCCACACCTCACACATAGAGATTGTTACACGTCTGAGGGCAATGAGGCTGTTGGGCTAAAGCCAGGAGTGCAGCCTTGGCTCTACAGAGACTCAGTCTAATGCCTCCGAGGAAAATGTCCTGGAGTTTAGGGAAGCCTCACTAGAAACCTTGCTGTTCCCATCTTTCTCGTGGGAATGAGGCCATGACCTAATGATGGGATGCCTGAAATGGTCCATTTTCTCTTCCTTTGGATAGAAAGGGTAATTTCAGTATCAGGAGTGGCTTTGGTGTGGCAGTTCAGCCCCTGTCCGACCTCTGGGCCGTGAAATGTCACTGCCGAGGTTGCTGTCCCGAGGAGTCGCACGGCTGGGCCGGGATCTCCGGCTGCCCTGTCCGCCTCCGTGCCAGGGCTTGTCCTGATGAGCTGTGCCATGAGTTACTCTTCATCCCCTTCCACCACCTGGGGAACCGGGATGCTTTTCTGAAAGCAAAAGTGTCTCGATGCTTTGTCTGTGGGATCCTGGAGCTGACAGCCATGAGGGGCCTGTGGCAGAGCAGCTGCCTGTCCCCGTGTGTCCAAGCATCCCTGAGGAGCTCGGCTGGAGAACTTGTTCTCAAGTTGTGGAGCCCGCTGCCCGTGAGCTTTGCAGGGCTCTGGCGGTGGGTGTCTGGGGCTGCTGCGGTGAGATGCTCCGCTGCGTCAATACTGCCAATGTCAGAGATATGCCACTTAATCTAAATTCAGGTGCCCTGGAGAGGAAGAGACTTAAGTGTTGGATATTGTCATTTTATAAATAAGGGCCTGATAAAACTCGCTGAAGTAAATGAGTCTTTAATTTGCTTCTTGGGGTCTGGGGTTTGCCTTGAGGCAGAAAGCTTTCTTCTGCCACTTCTGTGCACTCGGTCTAGATTGAAATTTGGAAGAAGCGCTACACCAATGTATGTATGTTTAAACACATCTGAAAAACTAATTTATTTCAGTTTATCTGTTGTTTGTTTTTTTTTTTTCTTCCAGTGGGATCTTGTTTGTGATTCTGCCTGGAAAGTCCACATTGCTAAGTTCTCCCTACTGGTAGGATTAATCTTCGGCCACTTAATAACAGGATGTATAGCTGACTGGTAAGTGAAAAATCTTTTAATGCAATGTAGCTATAAATAAATAACAATAAAATATTAAATATTGTTTTGTTTTTCCGCTACTTTATATTCATGAAGAACCTTTGCATAATGATTTTTCAGATTCTGAAAGAAGCATGATGAACAAACAGTTTAAAACTGTGTTAATTGCTTGAACTGAGTAATTTATATCAAGGTAAATAACATGAAAATAAGCTATTTGATAGTTGACTTGGTTATTTCCTGCTGACATGATTGCAGCCATAATGCTAGTACAGAATTAGGTATTTTCTAATTATGTAAGTGAAGCTTTTGGTTTAGGGTTTTCTTTTTTTAACCAAGAGATAGGGCCAAAAGAAATTGGAAGCAGCATTGATTTGTCTCAATACAAGACTAGTGTCATGTCAACCTTGTGCTTAGTCAGTATCTATCGGAGGGGTAGAAGGCTGTTTTTTGCAAACCTTTCCATTGTTCTATTTTTAAAGTTCTTGTTAAGCAAACATTTTGATGTAGTGTTAAGGAATCGCTGACTAATGTGCTGTTAATATTGGGGGTATTAAATTTAAAAGCATAGATTGCAATTCCTGAAATTGCAGTAGCGAAAACATTATTGGATATCCCAGTTATTCTGAGAGTTCAGCTTTTATTTAAAGAAAGGGTCTTGCAGTGCAGAAGGGGGTGTGTGTGGGGGGGGAATTACAGGCATGACTCAAGTGATTTCAATGGAAACTTGCAGCATCTGAAACAATAGCTCTGCGCTGCTGTCCCAGTCATTTCGGTGCCTTCCAGCCCAGTTGCTAATGTTGGTGCTTTAAATGGCCCCAAGTTAACTCCTCTGCCATTCATTAAAACAGGAAAGGAAGACGAGCTGCCTAGTAGGGAAATCCTACAAAGCTTCGGCAACTCACCAGTCAGTTGGGAGAGAAAAGGTCCCCTGCAGCTGTGCAGTAATTTAGCTCAAAAAATTTGTAGCAAAATCGCATCTTAATTCTTGAAAGGTGGCTAAAAGTCTTTAGGTAACTGAGGAATTATGACTTTTCAGTGAAGCAGGGAATGTACATGATGAAATACAGTTGAATTTGATTAAAATACCAAAGTAAAACAGGGCTCTAACAACATGTAGAAAGCATAGTGGGGAAATGAATGAGGGATCTTGCTTGGCTTTCCTAAAAAGGAATCATTGTGGAGAAAGCAGACTTATTGCCAAGTTAGGGAAATACTGCTATAATTGACAAATAAGTCACAAATAAGTGAACAACTTCTTGCCTAAGGCACCAGCTTCAAGAGAGAAATGCAGTAAGCAGATTTAATAGCTCCTTGCCACCCAAAGAAGGAGCATCCTGCTCTTCCATCCGTTTCTGTCCCCAGTGCGTACTTTGTGCTGTCATGTGCGCTTGTTGAACCCCTCTGCAAGCTGCTTAGCTGAGCTAATGCAGCATAAAATTACCCTGATATAAAAATCAGGTTGGTTTGTTGGCTTTGTTTTTGGATTTTTTTTTAATGAGCTTAAGAAAACTTGGGGAGAATCTGTTTTCCAGCTGTGGTGCAGAGGAGAAAAAGGGTAACTTGGTGGACAAAGGGATGAGTGAGCCCTTCACCCTTTTGTGGGTGACCAGAAAGGGCAAGGTTTGCTGGACCAAACCCACTCCTTGTGCTCCTCTTCAGTCCCCGTCCTTGCCAGCTGATGTAACTGACAGTGGGGGTTCTGCACTGGGTAGCCTTTTGGGCATTCAACAGTAGCATTTGGGGCTGGTAAAAGAAGGCTTCAGTGGGAGTTACTGAGCTATTTAATCACAACTTGAGTTTCCACTAAGGCAGGGGGTTGTGTGGAAAGACAGATACAAGGAGGTTTGTACCTGTAAAAACAGAAAAAGAACAAAACAAAAAAAAAGGCGCAAAAAAAAGAAAAAAAAAAAATGTCAGTTCCCAGCAAGAATATGGGAGATTAAAGGAAGTAATGTATGAAAGTGTTACAAACTTTCAAAGTCTATTTTCATTTCACTTATATACCACTGTCCAGTTCAGATAACTAGATGATGCTCCAGGTTTTTTGTAGCATTAGGGTTTGGAGCTTTGCTTTTCCTTTTTTGAAAGACAGCTTTTAAAGCTGTACGTGGCAAAGGCATTGAGTTTATCAAGGTCACTTGCTAAGTAAACTGAGCGGTCTGTGTTCAAAATACAGTAGGTGTGCACGCTTGGCTAGCTCTGTGTGGAAAATCTATAGGGAGAAGGTCTGTAAACATGTTTGGCTGTGCGATGACCGACTGCGTCAGACACCTGTATGGGTTATTCCTTCAACAGGCAGCGTGTTGCTGGCAGTTTTGTCTGCTCTGGACAGAGGCTGTTGAGGTCTCTGTGGGAGGCTTCCTTCTGGAGCAGGTGGGTTTGGTGGCCATGTAGTATTGAGACAGCAGGTCTCTGCCTCTCGTTGCCCAGAACCGCTCCTGCTTTGCACCTGCTCTGGTGCTTTATGGAGCCTTGGTGGCAGTTCAGGTCCCAAAACCTGCAAAGAGCAGCATGGGAAGAGCAATTTGATCGGTAGCAAGAGCAAAGCTTAGTCTTCTCAGGGTGGCAAGGTACACGCGTAGGATCATTGGAGGACTGAATCTTGTCCTCAAACCCACTCACTTTCCCCCTGTGGTGCGACTCTGATGACATTATCTTTTTGTTGCATCTGCATATCACACTGTGTGGATTGCAGATTCTTCAAAAGCCTGAGGTTGCTTGTATCTAGTTATTTACCTGTGCAGGCAGCATTTAGCATTTGATCTAGATAATAGTATGTGCGGTGTAGGCTGAGACTTTTGTGGCACAGAAATCTCTCTCTGGAATACTTTGAATGGCAGCAGATAGCATCCCGGGGCTGTTTTACCAGGGAGATTGTGTATGGTTTAACTTGCAACAAGCATTTCCATGTACTGCTAGTCAGATAACTCTGTCTACATATAAAAGGCTTTCTTTATGCTCTGAGACACCATCCTGTCAAAACACTGTTGGATCACCAAATATGTGGCTGAAAACTGCCCTGGAGTTTTGATTTTTGAGGAATGTAGTGCATGCCTTGGTGAGGAAGGAGACTAGTTTTGTGTCTGGGAGGAGGTGCTGATGATGCCTCTTGCCAGAGGACTTCTCTGGCCTGAGTTGACTTTCACAGGCTCAGAAGGGTCTTGGATTTCCTGATTCTTCATTGGCAGCAACCGTTCATTTGCATAACTTGTATAACGTTAGAATAAATTCTGTGTCTTAATGATAGGTGATCTCTAGTAAAGAGAGTGGGAGGAGGGGAAGAAGGGAACTGATGCATGCTAAGCATGAGGCCTTTTTTAATCAACATCAGGGAATGGCAGGTCAGGCTTGTGATGAGAATTAAGTTCCTAATTCTGAGTGTTTGCATAATGCCTTTCATCTACAAAATACTTCCACAAATACCAATTAGTATGAATTACAGCTTGGCGATTACGAAAATAGGGCTGCAAAAGTCTGCGCAGATTGCTGATAACACAAAGTTCATAGCTGGTTGGGTTTTTTTCTGTATTCAAGGTTTCATATGAGGTATTTCCCCTCCCTGCCAAAGTGCTTCGTGTTCCATAGATATAAAATCTGAAGCACACACAGCAGTAACTGCCCCAGTGTCCAGCACATTCCCAGTACATCCCGTATGACCAAGGCAGTGATGTTGTGTTCCCACCCTGAGCTCAACAGCAGCTCATCTTCTGGGGGGCTGGGTTTGTACGTTGACTAAGAGCAGTCTGCTTTGACCTTGCCGTCTTCAGTTCGCACCTTGGTACTTTCCGTTCTAAAAACATTGAACAGCTAATGCCAACAATTTAAATCTTTGAGGTGCCCCAGAGGTGATGCTACAGCTGAAAAAAATAGTAAACCTGTCCTTATGCAAGGAGCCTTGACATCACCTTCTTAGGTGTGACTTTGCAAAAGTGTGAATAGTGACACGCGTTTTGGTGTACTCTTCTAGTTCCATAAATGTCAAAAATTATAACCATGCCTCTTTCAGCCCTTCACCCCATATTTTATTGGTCTTGTTCCATTTTAAGTAAAGCAAAATCCAAAGTTTTAATTGTGAATGCATATATACAGTATACTTTATAGCTGCTGGTAGCAATCTGCTGAAATAATTAAATAGAAACACTTCGGTACGCAGAACTGGACTAAGTTGCGAGATTTCAATGCTCTTTATTGTGCTGACATTCAACCTGATGGCTGGCTTGCAGCTGACAGACTACTTTGGCTCTGTGAAAGCTGCCTACGAAAAGCAAGTTCATGTATTCTTTGTGGAAATGGCATATGGAGCTGACTAAAAGGGATCCTCAGTTCCACTGGAAAACTTGTGGGAGTTGACAAGTTGAAAAATTTTGGAAATCTCCGTGTAATGATCCAAGTCTTGCTTAAAAATAGCTGTGTGCACTGGTGCTTCGTACCATTCTCCTTGCACAGGAAGAGGGGAGGGAAGAGGAATTATAAACAGTAAGCATGTGAGTAAGAGATGTAAAAGTCTTGTATTCTTCTGACGTAAGAGCCAAACTCTGCAGCAAGTGCCCCCACATCCAGTGGCAGTATAGCTCTTCCTCCATGTCGGTGCTGCACCAACATGTGCAACTAGAGGTTGCAGCTGCAAAGGAGGACTGCAAATTCTCATGCCCGCATTGCCAGTAACCATTTTTGGAGAGATTTCTTCCTAGTCCTCCAGTCCAGCTGGTTTTGCAGATCTCTGCAGCCACTGTGGGGGATGCGAGGTGGAGGAAGTTCACTGTTCTCCTGTGGGCATTACTACCAGCTCTCAAAGGCTCAGGGAAGCGATACAAACCCTGCTTAATGCTCGGTCTGTGTTTGTTAGGCTTGCCCGCAACGAGGCCAAGAAAAGCAGTTTTCTGAGCCTGCTCCTCTTGCAGATGAGGCTGAGAAGCACATGTTGGGAAGAAGGGATCTCTGCAGTAAGCTCTGTGGCTGTGTACTATGGAGAAATAATAATATACCATGCAATGTACAACATGTAGTACCGTATAGTCTACTATGCTACTGCAGAAAGCTCTCAGAAGTTGTCTTTAATCTCCAAGGTATTTGTTTATGGCCTTATTGTAGTTCTTAGGTGTTCTCTTGTTCACCTTTAGTGCTTTGAAAATGATGTTTAAATCACGCAGTGATACATCATGTGTCGTTCCCACTAAATCCCATTGGAAATGAACTTGTCAATGTAAAGCTGATGGTGGAATCTGGGTTTTAGTAAGCAGAAAAAAAATGAGAAGAATGAAACAAGCATTAAAAATGGATGGTAGTATTCGGAACAGATTGCATGACTTGTTCCCTTCTTTGCTAGTTGTTGTCCATCCTGGCTTTTAACACTGTTTCTCCCTACTTTATTTTTAGGGTTGGTCGACGGCCTGTACTGCTCTTCTCTGTCATATTCATTTTGATATTTGGACTGACTGTGGCACTCTCAGTGAACGTGACCATGTTCAGCACACTCAGGTTTTTTGAGGGGTTTTGCCTGGCTGGAATAGTCCTCTCCCTGTACGCATTGCGTGAGTATGCCTTCATCACCCTTCCAAATGTGTCTTTATTGAGTATGTGGTTTCCTGTTCTCTGGCTTCCTGCTTTCATCCAAGCAGATCAAACCAGAATTCTATTGACTGAAAGAGCTTTAGCCTGAGTTTTGGTAAGGAGGTAGAGATTTTACAGCTATCTCTTTAGGTTGCTACAGAGCAGTCTGTGAAGCGGTTTGAGAGCTCATGTTAACAGTTATAAGGTGTTTTGGGTTTCCTTGTTGTTATTTAAACCTAGAAGTCATCTGTGTTGTGGCCATAATGTGTAATGGGAGTGGATTTCACCTTGCACTATTGAGCTTGGTAGGACGCTCCCCAATTTTGCTTTCTCTAGTGGTATGTATTCTGGCACTTTTTCAGAAATTCCTCTGTTACTTGCAGCAAGAGATCCTGTGTCCTGGCTGCAGGATTGTAAAGTACAGCAAAAACATGGGAGGAGAAGCCTGAAGTCCTTTTATCAATAATTTCGTTTGTTTCTTGATATTTTTGTCTGTTTCATGGGTGGGAAAATAACTGAGAAAACTTGGGGGAAAGCTTGTAAGAAATGTCTGTGTGCTCATATCTGGTGTGACTGGTAAACTTGTAGCCAAAACATTTGAAAACCCCTTTCTGAGGCTTTGCCTTCAGGCAGTACCCGAGTGATGCACCAGCCTAGCCTGTGTCCCTTGGATACGCTGTAGAGAGCTCCGATGGCTGGTGCTTCCTTGGCAGTTAACAGGCAATACCACACCAACTGAGGAAAACATAAAATTCTCCCCTTTGTATGTAATAAAAGTATTATCTAACTATATCCTGAAAGTTGCTGTACAGATCTTCATAAATTTTTATTTACTTCCAATCGTAGATGGTATGTAACCCGTCAAGAATTAGCACAATATTCTCAATCTGCCAGGAGTATGTCACAGTATTAAGTTGCACTGCATTTTGTTTTGATTTTGGTGTGCACCAAGGAGAAAGAAGCCCGACTAGAGTACACAAGAGTTTGTTCTGTATTGCACTTCTTGGTTATGGCTCATATGGTACCCAAGATGCAGTTTTTGGTGGTGGGTTGTTTGGGTTTTTTTCTTCTCGTGCCTTTGGTCATGTAATCTCTACTAAGAATTTTTCATCAAAACTACCATTGAAGTCATTACACTTTGACTGGGAGGTGTTTTTATCTGTGTGGTTCCCGTGGGAGTGGGGTTTCAGCCATTAGCCATATAACATTCAGCTGGAAATTAGGCTTGTTGGGATTTTTCACAGCCTAGTGCAGCATGTTGGTTTTTCTTGATTAGTGGTTGGGTTTTTTGTGGGGTATTTTTTGTTTAGTTTTTGTTAGGGTTTGTGGGTTTGCTTTTTATGTTTGTTTTTTACTTTTAAGAGAATCATTGAAAGTTAAAGTTTCATTTTGGACCTTGTGAGATCAGAGCAAGAGAATGCATGTGTCCTCTTAGATCAGACAGTAGTTGCCAACCAGGGCTTTCATTCAGCGAATGGGAGATGCTGCTTAGTTCATGCTCTGCTTGATCCAGAGCAAGGATTGGAGTCTGATTTTTTTTTCCCCCCCTATAATTCAAGTGTGTGCTATAACTACTGCATGTCTATGTCCATTGCAAATGAGCAGCTGTCTGGATAGACAATGCATGGATAGAGCTAGTAGGTGTTAGGAGAGATGTCTGTGAAATTAGCTGCAGTCTGAACAACACTACACTTCCATAGAAGTGAGAAAATATGAAAGATGTAGCACCTGCACCTCTGGTAAATCTCCTGGCCTTCTGGCTGTGGAGGTGAGGGGAGTGGGTTTTTCTGTACTGAATATTTTCATTGAAACAACTATAAAAGTTGTCATCTTGGTATAGAGTCATGAGAGAGGATTAATCCCTAAAGTCTTAAGAGAATGGGAGGAACGGGGGCAGGAGGGGGGGAGATTTGCTTGGTTTTTTGTTGTTGGTTTTGATTTTAGTACTCATAATCTGTTAGGCTTCCTCTCAATTTAGATTCACTATCTTTCCATTTCTGCTACAATCTGTAGCATGCCATTGCACAGCTTTGTGGCATCATCTTCTGTTTCAGACCCCCTCTTCCCTTTCTCTCAATGACCTTGATTTCTTCTCCTGGAGGTTTGTTGCCCCTGAATTCCCAGCTGGCTGCCCTGAGCAGAACAACAGAAAGTGGAAAGTTTGATCTGCTAGACACAGTCATTAGCCAAAGTTTTCAAAGCTGTTGTGCAGAAGCAAACTGTATAGGCTTGCATAGCTTGCAAAGGTAATTAGCCTGACACAGGGATCCTTTTACACTGTGGTGAGTTCTCTAGTTGTGCTTGGATTTATGGCCCGCCTAAGGGAAATTGCAAATAACAGTCCTGGATGCTCTGGGAGTGGGAAGAGAACCAAAGTGCTGTCTTTAAAAGACAAAGCTGCCAAGGCTGAGCTGCCTTCTCCCTTCAAACTGTGCTCTTAACATCCTAATGCTGTCTTCCTACCTGCTTGCCCTAAGGTGTAGAGCGAGCCCAGGGAAGAGCCTCTGTGCTCCTCTGCAGGCTTTTCTTGGTGTTGTAGTTAGCTAGCTTCTTGTGGTCTCCAAGTACAGCTTCTTGCCTGGAGATGCTTGGGACTTGTCTAAAGAAGCCACTTTTGGATGTTGATTTCTTTAACTGAAAAGTTTTCCTGAAGCTGCTGTAATTCTGCTGGAAGAGATGTTTCAGGTGAAATTTCTAGTGAACCTGGAATAAGGGACAGGCTTGGCACAAGTGATGGTGCCTTCTGCAGAGAAGCAGTGAATTGGGGGCTTTCTCCTCCCAGGTGCTGTGGGACATCGGCCATCTAGGAGAATGAAAGGCAGTTAATCCTCTTCCACTGGACAAACATACACAGCTTTGAAAGGCTTGCGGCTCATGCTGATGTGGAGTGGCAGGAGCTTCTACTGTCCTCTGGAAGAAGTTTCCTGCCCTCGTACCCAACCTTCAATGGGTTTCTGTGCTCCTGAGCAGCTGGCACATGTTTTGTGTGGAGAGGCACCAGCAAGGAAGGTCTCCCCACAGGGACAAAGTGGTTCCCAATACACCACGCTCAGCAGTCATCTGATGTACAGAGCTGGAGCTGTTTGCTGAGATATGCTGGTTAGGTCCCCTGCTATGTTTGCTGAGCAGATTTCTGCAGAAATGGGCTGCCCCTTGTTGGAGGGGTGGAGGCAAAATCTCCTGGAGAAGAGCAATGGTGGAGGGGTGCTAAGGAGCACTCTGGCTGCAGCGGTTGGAAGAGGATGTATGGCCTACTCAGCACCAAAAAGTAGAAAAGAGTGTAGATTGAGGGGCTGGAGGAGAACAGGTGTTTTCAGAGAAAAAGCTCTCTTTTCTCTGAGAGTGTTTTGTCCCAGTATTTGTCCAGGGTGGAAGGAGAGGCATCCTGCACCTGCTGGCTCGGCACAGTTGGTTGCACGACGCTGTAGCCTGCTGCCCGCTGAAGACGAGGAGGTTTGAGTTTACCGATTGGGGTGGCCAGTCCTGTGAGGAGTTTGCTTCAGCTGAGAGTGAGAGGAAGAGGTGTGGGAGCCCTGAGCAGGGACACACGTGCCTGAGTAATGCCTCAGCCCGTGTCTGCGGACTCATACAGCAGGCAAGGTGTGCCGCTCTTGCTGCAAATAGCTCTGCTTGCTGGTTGCAACTCATGTGGGACAAAGTCCACTCAGCAAATGTGGAAGTCATGAGAGAGAGCGAATCTGATTATCTTAAGGATGGGGAGGGTGGTGCTTCTGGGTCACTTCAGTGTCACTGAGACATTGCCTTGGCCATCACCTCAGGGCAGCCTTTTCCTGTGTGCTTGCATAGAAGGCCTGATGCTGCAGCTGACTCAGCGTGGGTCCCTTCCTTAGGGCTCGCTTTTGCAAGCTGGCATCAGCTGATGCAAGAGCCCTCATGGCTGAGGGCAGGAGTTCCCCCTCTCCTCTCATGTGCTGCTGCACATGCTGTCTGAGCCTGAGGGATGGAGCAGGAACGTGGCCCAATACTGTGCAGGGCCGGTTAAATGGGTAAAAAGAAGCAAGGGTTCCCTTCCAGCTGATCACTTCCTCTGCTCTATCTGCCTTCTCCCCGTGTCCTTGCTTTTGTCACTTTCTGGAGTGGAAGCTAGGGTGATNTGTTCAAGTGCTGCGTGCCATCGCTAATGGCTAGACCTGAGCTCAGACAGCGCAGGCCACGGCACGGATTTGCATATGATTGCAGGCTGTTCAGCAGTTTCATGGGTGACTGAACTACAGATTACGCTGCAAAATTAGGAAGTCTTAGACTTGAATGAACTAGTAAATAGGCTCTGGAAATAGCTTTGCTGAAAGGGACACAGCATCTTCTCAGGTCGGAGGGAGGAAGCAGGGGTGCCCCTCTGACATGAGGTAGCAGAATGAGTAGGTACGTTGGTTTTTCTTATGCTGTTAGAAGAAAAAAGGTAGAAACGCTGTTGAAAATCATAGGTTGTGTTTCAAAAGCCTGGAAAAGTTTGGCAAAGGCTTCCAGACTTGTTAAGATATCCAGCTGTGATGTATCTCTCATTTATAGCTAGGTCAATCTAACCTGTTACTCCTATAAATTGCACAGGCACTGATCTGAGAGAGGCTAAAATGTGGCTTCTTAGGATTTTTTTTTTTTTAACACGTATCCTGGAAAGCTAGAGTGGTGTGCTAGAAAGCTTGCTCCATTTTGAAGAATGAGCAAGTGCCAAAATGGAGCATGGAAGCTGTTGGGCTGTAGTGATGTCAGATGTGGAAAATAATTCTACTTCCAGTCAGGTATCAATATAAAGGGTGATATTTATCTCTTCCCCCCGCCCGCTTCCTCTCCTCCCTGATGTGTATAGGCTCAGATCCTGGAGCATTCCCACCTCCCTCAGAGTCTGAATGGTCTAAACAATACAACGGCTTGATATATTCGGTTTTCCTCTCCTGACTCTTCAGTAGCAAGCATGGCCTTGGCTAGGCAAGGCAGGTGAAGCGCTGGAAATTGCAGCCTCCGAAGTTATTCCGTGTAATGCGAACCGGCTCAATAAATAACTTTGCAACACATTCCCAAATCGGACGATGTGGAAAACATCTGACTGCTTTCCAGTACATTGACATGTGCTTTAGCTCTGCGGTAACGTGCAGTTGTCTCCGCTGACAGGTCTGTGACAAGATCAAGGTTGTTAAGCCACCTACCTTCTGTTTATGTAACCAGCCTTTCCTTGCTCTGAGTCACTCGGTGCAGATCCAGTAGGAGTGATCGCAGAGGGATCCGCTGAAAAAATCTTACTGGATCACCCTAAAGCGACCATTAATTGCGAAATGATAAATCTTTGTTTAAAGAGCAGCCACAAGCTGTTCTAACGTTGAGATGGGATATGAGTTTCTGGAAACAGCACTTCTGTATTTTTACTAGCTTTGTGCGAGAACTGTTAAAAAAATAGTATGGAGTAGGAGCGCTCCAACTGCTCAGAAAAAGGACTGTGCATGCCTGTTATCAAATGCCTGGGGGCTCAATTTAGGCAAGAGTGGAAAAGGTTATTGGAATTACAGTACTCTCCTTATAAGTATAAATCTTCCTTGCTCTACGTCGCTTCCTTCAGTACAATCCAATTATGACTCCTTGTATAATCTTTTAGCCTCTTTCTCCTCGGTACTTCCTATGAATTTCCTTTCCTCTTCTGATGGTCAGGGTGAGTATGAGCTCTTCTAGGCACAGGGTGTCTGTCATTAGGGCATGGACTGTTATCCTTATTTTAACCCCTAAAACTATATTCTGGAGCAGAGGTGCCCTTGAAGCATTGCTAACTTATTGTTGTGAATCCTGGAAAAACTGTACCATTTGAGGCAGTCTGTTTGAAACAAATTTATACAAAATTTTAAAGTATGCCAAAGGGCAATAAAAGGAGGATCTTTCTAAAGCTCCTTGGGAGGTTAGAAGATGTTTGGTTAATGCATAAATTGCAGCAGGGTCTGATTTTAATCAGTTTTTTCCATTTCAGTTGCTGAAAATCTTGCGTGTTGTCAATGTGACCAAAAAGCCTAAGGAATTAATTTTATTTGAGGTACTTCTTGTATGACTGGTCAGTTGGGAATGCAATTAAGATGCAACACTGCAGTTGTTATACTTGTGCTGATGACAATCGGATGAGATTAGAGTACACTTGTAATTTCTCCAGCTCAAAACACAGCTTGCATTTACCATTTAAAGTGTCTGTCTTTTAATTGTTCCAAACCAGCTCCAACAGTTTGGATATGCTCAGTATGTGAAATCTTACCTTCTGTCATGCAAATACTTGTAACTGTAATTGTTCAGGATTGTAACGATGCTTTAAGGGATTTTTTTTTTTTTTTTTTAAATTCCGAACAATGGCAAATAGACTCACAGGTCTGCTCATCCCCGTTGTGCAGCTAAGAGCTCACTACCACTGAAAGGAAATGGGGTGAGTCCTTCCCTCCACTTCCAAATTCCTTTGCATTGTCTCAGCTGCTCATACAACCATGGCTTCAAACTGCAAGGAGGTGTTTAAGACGGGTGTATAGTTAAATCCAGAAAGTTGCTTTCCACTTGCAGCTCTTTGACTTGGCTAAAGTGATGTTAGAGCCTCACTGCAAGCATAAATTGTAAAGTGTCTGTTCCCCTTCTTCCCCACCCCCACCCCCCCCTTGTTTTAAGACAGCTGCTAAATAGCTTTTCCTTGCTATGTAGATCCAACCTAGCATTCAGCATTTTGAAGGGCTGCTGGTAGCAAAAGCTTCACATAACTCGTGTGCATGCATCCGTGCAAGCCCTGTCCAAAGTGACTGATGCCGCCGTCGGGACATGGGAGGTCCGTATCTTGCGGAGTCCTTCGGCTGCTGTGCACAGCCCCTGCCAGGCTCCCTCCTGAGAGCGGGTCTCGGTAGTACCTCCAGGGAGTCCTCCTGGCAGGAGGAGAGCACTCCACCACAGCTCTCGGGTCAGATCCTTCTTACCAGCAAATTCAAGTGCAGAGCCTCCCCACTGTGACCTGCCCGGTGCCTGAGCTCCAACTACTCTGCTTAGTTTGGCTGGGAAGCAGATATGTACTTTGAGGTTACAAGGGCTTGATAGCGCAGCAATATTGTATATTGTGGTGGGTTTATGGTTAATCCATACTTGCATGATCTGAGCGGTGTGTTGTGGGGGTTTTTTCCCCTCTAAGAAATGCAAGTGGTTCAGAGACAGGGATGTGAAAGCTCTGTCAGTTGTGACTTTTTTTTTTTAATTTTATTTTTCCTAGCAGGAAACCCAATTTTTTGCAGAGACCATCAAAGAGAAGCTGTACATATAAAGCCTATTCTGCTAAGCCTGTCAGCTTACTGAGTTTTAGCTATCCTGTTCCTCGACTGTGTCCTTACACTTGGCAGAACTTGAAAACTGGTAGAGCTAGAGTTGGAAACGAGATGGGCAGCAACGAGCTCAGGAGCTGCCCTTAAGGTAGTCAGCATACAAGATTGGTTTTCTCTCTTTTTTTTTTTTTTTTCCCCTCCCAGCTGCACGTGTTAACTTTCTGCTGTAAAAGGAAGCACGCATAAGTTCATAAATCACCTATGAATGAATAGCGCTTTACTTCCCTTTCCTGCCTGTCCCTACAGGTTAGCTCGTCAGGAAAACGCAAGCCAAATTATCGTGGCAACAGGATGTGCATAGAGGGGAAACCACGTGTATGAGGAAGGTGGATTTAGAAGTTATCTGTAAGTGACTTGAGTATTCAAGTCCAGCAACAAATGTCAGCACACAAATTCACATAAATATTTATGTGCCTTTCAAGAGGAACCATAATTTAACAAGGCTAGCCAAATTTCCATCCCCAGTCACGCAGACATGATTCCTATTTTCTCGCTTACAAATAACATAACCCCGTGGGATTTTTACTAGTTCAAGTTAATTAAATTTCACTCAAAGCATGAAATTTGCAGGCAGCACTCACTGCGGTATTTCTACAAATGCATATTATTTAGTCAGATACAATAAAAAGTTCACTTTTGTTTTAATTCATTTTATGTGTTGCCAGTCTACAGAATTTAATCATACATGCTGTACCAGTGCTCATATCACTTGTTTTTATTTTTCTTTTTTTTCAGTGCAACTCAGCGTTGCATTGTGCCTGAATTTGTTTACAAGTCAAATGCTGCAATTACTGACGGACCTAAAACTATGAGCCATGTTTTTGTCTTTTGAGAACTTCTGGTCCCTTCTTAAATGAATTGTACATACACTTACATAGTTTTTAGAGATAAGTTGAAGACATAAGTGCTTGTGAGTATCTTGAAAACTTGTTTGCTCACATTCTTTGAATTCTGGTTATGGTTTGAATTATGAAAGAAGAAATCATTTTACTGAAGTCTAGTGAATGATGTGCAAATCTTTGCAAGCATTACTCCAGTTTTGCATGTATGAGCTGTATGTCTGCATTATTCCTTACTGAATGTATGGGTGACTATTTCAACCATAGTTAACCTTGAATTTAGGCTTGGTAATAAAACAGGTAGTATCTCAGAGAAAAGGGGTGTTTGAAGAAGGCTCCGTGGCTTGGAAATGTAGCTGTCCCTTGATGAACAGTTTCTGCGCTGAACTGTGGGAGGGAGCATGATGCAGTATTTGCATCAGAAGTTCCGGATCCATGTTCCCGCACCTCTGTGGGTGATTTCCCCAGCTCCTGGATGCCCTAGCACCTCTCTCTGACTGACTTGTGTTTGGAGGAATTCAGGGCAGGTTAACCATTCTTGTGGCTTCTCCTTCCTTGTGGCTTTCTAGCCTATTCCTGTGGCAGAGATCACCCTCTTGTCGAGCAAAGTATTGGCTTGTACACTGATGCCTCAGTCCTCTCCCATACAGCCAGGCATTTAAGTGCAAATACCTCTCCATCGGTGGCTTACCTCATGTATTCAAGATATTAGGTTAAGGACATGCATTTCATTCTGCTGCTGTTTATTCTCTGAGGAGAATAATCTCTGGCAGCAGCAGCAGCAGCGGGGCGCAGTGTTTGCGCAGGCCTTGGCCGGCCGGGGGTGGGAGGACGTGCCTCAGTGCGGTGAGGGAGGGCAAGCTCTGCTGGAGTGCTGTGCGCTGTAATTAATAACGCCGTGAGAAATGCAGACTGGCAGACCTGTGTGCCCCACTACTAAGGCACAGGCAGGTAACTTCCCGTACCATCTGTTATCCAAACACTTGAGACTAATTCCCTGGAGAAACGAGGAGGGTGTTTTCTCCACGTGGCGTTCAGTTCAATAGATATTCAAGCACGTAGACCAGCAATCGTTGTCTAAAATAATGTTCTACTTGATGTGAAACTGCTGTCCAGAAGGAACAAAATGTTGCTCTGTCAGCCCCTCTTGAAGGGCCTTCTCCAGTTCCATTGTTGCTTCCACCCTGATTTCAGTCCTGTACTGGTAGGCAGGGTAGCTCTCTCCTGGGTATAGAGCTGTTCTCCCCTGGAGCACTCGCTTTACAGCTTTATAAGATAAATAGGAAGAAAGAAAAGTAACAAAAACCATACAGGAAGCAGAATCAATAATGTGGTGAGGCAAAAAGCAATATAAGGCCAGAAATGTTTTTCTTATTATAGCAAACAAAAGTGGATTGAAGGCAAGGAGAAAAAACAAGAGCAACTTAAAAAGATTGTATAATAGCAGAAGTAGCTTGTGGTGAAATTGCAACCAGCGTTCCTAATAAAATCTCATTTTGGTTACATTTATAGCTTTGACTTTGAAAAGGGAGTTTTGCCTAAGACTTGACTGACTTGTTTTTCAAGGCATAAAACCAAATCTGTGTTTCTAGGAAGCTTGAAGAAAATTAATTAATGAGCTTTTGAATTATAGATCCATTAAAAATGAATGTGCTTTGAAAGTTAAATAAAGTTGCCAGTGTTGGTCATCTACTGGAAAAAATGGCTTCTCTTGTATCTGTACAGTAGAGAAAGCCAATTATTGCACTACAATGCTTTGGAATTTGTGCAGGAGAAGCTTTGATTATATGAACCTTGACTCTACCCATATGAGTCTCTTCAGATGTCATATAGGAGTTCAGAGTTGTGAATCAGCCTGAAGTGTTGTCCCATCCTTGCTTATTTTTTTCAAACTTTTTCAAAAGTTCAATCTGTATCTTTAAACTTTAAACCTGATGGATTTGACTTTTTCAGGAGACAAACTTTACCCTTCTTGACTGAGTGTTGCATTTCAAGAAAATAAGTATTCATGCAGCCGCCTTTCTTCCCTTCCTGGCTTTTCTTTAATGGTCCTCTTTGGCTGAGGGTAGGTGCTTCACATGGGTCTGGAGTCAGTAACATGTGGCAAAGCAGAGAACAAAAATAGGCAATGCATGACCCAAAGAGGGGAAACTAAAGAAAAGAGAATATATAATACGTACAAGAGCTCCCACTTCTCTCTCACTGTTGATAAGAAAGAACGTGACAGATATTTTTCTAAAAGAAGAAATCTGCTCCTATCCAATGAAGAATAATAGTAGCAATTAAAGGTTTTGTATCCTAGTTAACTTGGAAACAAAAACATGGCCAGACAAAGCAGGCAGCATGTCATGCTAGCTTGTGTGAATCTGAGCCGTGCTGCTGTCTCAGTATTGTACTTTGCTGGGATCCTGGCTGGGAGTTTCAGTGCCTGGTGGGACTTGCACTGGAGACACGAGTGCCTTTTCCTGCCAGGACAACTTTGCATACAACTTCTGTTCAGATTAGGAAATGGTTATTTGCTCCTAGTCCCTGTCCCTCCTTCAGGCCGCTGATGCATGTCCGGCTTGCCCGGTGCCACTTGGCTGCAAGGTGGCTCCGCTCACAGCAGCGCAGTGCAGATGAAATACCTCACAGAAGTCAAACTTCTTTGAGAAATAACCCACCTGCCTATCCAAGCGGGAGAGGGCCTTTTATTTATGCGTGTATACAAAAAAAAAAAAAAAAAAAAATCCTTTCTGCCCCGACTGCTGGCAGTAGTTAAAATCTCAAAGCAACGGTGCAGGAACTGGCTGAAGCTTCTGCCCTGCAGGAGAATCTGATGGCAGCTCGGGAACAGCCGGAGCTGACCCAGCTCTGCCTGCCCCGGATCTGCCCATCCTTCCCTGGCTGGTGCTCCCATCCACTGCTGGCCCTACCGTGAACTGATTCAAGTGTGTAAACCAGCCAAAACCTATTGATTTTATTGTTCAGGGTTTTTTAAAGTCAGTTTTTTCCTGAAGCTCACCCAGAAGCTCACCGCAGAGTTGGATGAGCCTGGGCAGACAAAGGAGAGTGGGAGCAGGTGACCGGGGAGTCAAGGAGGAGAGGAGGGATCGCAAAAGCCACGATGCTAATTTGACTTGCCATGGTGCCCTGCTGCTGATGTAGTTTAAGAGCCCTTGTGGCTTGCTCGTAGTGCAGATCAATCAATTCTTGCAAGCTTATTGCAGCAACCTTAGGTCAGGAAATTCTCTCGGTGAGAACAGATTAGGCTGTTACAAGTCACCGTAAAGCTTGCCTGTATTCAGTGTGGGTCATTCTTGAACGTGGGATTTAAAACTTCTTTCTTAAAGGCTTTTTAAAGATTAGGCAGTGTTTAACTGCATCTTGGCAGAGACAGTAGGTCTAATATGTTTAGAAACGTATGTCTTGGGCAGGTTGATGTTTCCTCCCAGGATAGCTGTCCTTGTTTGAAGTAGTAGCAGATGGAAGTCCTTCCACTTCTAGGCACTGACTAACTTGTCTTGGAGAACAGTGGGTAAACTGGCAGCAGGATTCTTAAAAATAATTTATAGGGTTCTGCGTGGCTTTAACTTTATTTCATCCCTCAGGGTGAGGAAACTGGCCTTGGATTTATTTAAAACTTTGAAACTCAATTGGAGAACCAAATATGATCAAGTCTTGGTTATGCGACTTGCACTTTTCTGGCTGGCTTTTCTTAGCAACATCCAAATTAGTGAATAAATAGAAGCTTTCAGTCTGCCGATGACAACAAATAATCCGTGATTCAGAGTAAAACATCCTGATCATGGACTTGGCAGTCCTAAACCTTCAGGAACAGGAATGCAGACCATCAATCTGGTATTACAGTACTGGAAAGACCTAGTTTTTTTGAAAAGGTAATTTTGTTGCTGTCCTTTCAGTTTTCTTCAGTAAATTTTACCCTTTAAGGAGATTAGATTTTCTTTTTGGATTTAGGAGGAGGGGAAAAAAAAAAAAGGTTAGAAATTGAAATGAGGGGCAGAGATTGTTTTTTGTGTCTAATATAAAGATGCTGAGAGATACTCTGCATTGAATTGTCTGACCGACTTGTATGACCTTGATCATCTACTCTGAGCATTTCAAAGTCTTTGGGATTGTTGTAGCATTCCTCTTTTATTTCTGCTTGCTTAATTTTTGCTTGCCACTTAGGTGGCTGCCGCTGTATGTCCATCTCTATTTGAAAATATTACACTGTGCGAAATAAGGAAAATACAAAGGGAAATTTCTGGATTTATGTGTTCAGACTTCAGCTGTGTCTCCCATTTGGTTTGTTGTAAATGGTAGTACTGAAAAGAGTAAGTTTTACTTTCTCAGCACTGGAAGGAAATAGTGCTTATTTTTTGGAAAAGACATCTATGAGAAAGGTAGGCTAGAAGACTGTTTATATTAAGGGAATTTACTAAGATGTGTAAGATTTCTATGCAAACAAATTTGTCCTGATGATTCTGAATTGGTAATATTGGTCTGTAAAGTATTATGCACAATTCTAATTTCAAATAATAGAATTTTAGTGACTTAAATTTAAGACGTTACTGTAACAAGATTAAATGCCAGACCAAACAATCTCTAAGGGTTTTTTCATACTGCATTGCAGTAATACTTGTACAATGCGTAACTGGTATGAAGTAGTACTGCTGTGATGTAAACTGTGAGACAATTTCAAGACAGGCGTTCAGTGTAAAACGCATTAGATTTAATTTCACTTAAAAGCTAAGTGCAAAATTACTATACATTTGAGAAGCTTGAACATACAAACTGTCAAAGCTTTCATTGCCCATTTGTTCTGCCAACTGGTGCATCTTCAGAAATCACCTGTCTTCCTGCTGACAGGAGTCGTACAGGAATGGGATGTGACTGCCCAAGCCGTCCCGTGTTGGCTGTACCTGGAGAGGCTGGCAGCAGCGCGTTCTCCTCTGAAACCCTCTCGTCCCGTCCCAGCGCAGGTATATATTGAGAGGTGCTGTCGGTGCGGTGCAGGTCTGGGGGCCAGCTGAGCCGCTGCCTACGTGTCCCATATCTGCTTCTCAGAGTACTGATGTTTTCCTGGTGGTCTTTAAGGAAAAGTTTTACTGTATGGGAACTGTGCTGCAGCTGTGATCCCAATAAGATACTGATGTTTGATAATTATTTGATATAGCGTTCCTGTTACTGTGGCCACCGTGCAGGAGAACTGTGTTTGCAGTCTTGTAGCTGCACATTAGCTCCTGAGGATGAGCCCCGGGGGAATTGCTCGGCCGCTCCTGCTGCCGGGAGGAGCAGCCCTGCTCACCCGCATCCCTCTTGGCAGCCACTTGCTTTCTGCTGGCTCTGAGGTTTATCTCGTCCTCTTCAGCGGCTTAATCCAGCCAACAACCAAATTCACTCTTCTTTATTGAGTTGACTTTCTGCTCTTCTGTTGAAATATCCAATTAGGAAGCAAACAGATGCAAAAGTCAGAGGTAAATGTCAGGAGAGGCAAGAATGCAGAAGGTGGACTTTGCTGATGGAGTGGCAAACTGTGACCTGAGCAGCGCTGTCTCACAAAACCAACTCTGAAAACAGAGGTGTGGTTCCACATTACAGCCCTCGAACGGCACAGCCAGTTTCAGAAGTTTCTGCCACATGTTGCCACTTCCTGAATTTTGCTGATTTAGCTAGATTCGTAACTGCACTCAAAACGAACTGTGAAAGGCGATGTGGTTTAAACAAAAATATTCAAAAGTGTCTCTTGAAATATTATTCCCACCCTACCACTGCCAGTTGCTCTGCTATGCTTCTTTAACAAGATCCTCCTTAGGATTATTTTGTGATTACCTCAGCAGTGGAATTGGTGCAGATGAGGGAACCATGGTGTGTAGTGTGCTCTGTCCTTCTCACACCACATTGTGTGCATTCAGGATGAATGATACGTAGATGAGTTTCTCATTTACTTCAGAGTATGCTTCAGATGGAGCAAAATCAAAAGGGAAGAAATCAGAGCATCATCCTGTGAGGAAAATTGAATTTTTGAAGGATAAAGTTTTCTAACGGCAGCACGCAACCTTGTCTGACATGGCTACAGTCTTTGGACCCCAGTAAAGGAAGTTAAAGAAACAACGAGTGGTGAATGGTGCACGTGTGGGTTCCAGCTGAGCTGGCCACCCTCACATGGAAAAGTCAGGGAGGGGAAGAGAAGCTCTTTCACTCAACTGTTTTTAATGGAAATCACGTTTAGAGTTCTGAAATATTAGCTGCAGACCTAGCAAAAATGGATGTATGAGTGGATGGTGGCAAAGGGGTAAAAAACACTAAATGGAAAGCATGGCATATGGGGGCATGTGACTCAGAGGAGGGGAAGGTTGCCTAAAAACAGATATGTAGTTCTTCTTTGAAAACAAATATTCTGTTGAGGTAGACACTTTCTGTGGAAAATGCTTGACTTCTCTGGCATCTCCCTGTGCTGAGAAAACTCTAAATGTTTTGTTCTGAGTCACACAATATCTGTATTCTCTGGAGATAATGTGGTGCTTTCAAGTGCTGTCATGGTATGGTTTGTGCTGGAAGGGACATCAAATATCATCTAGTTCCAACCCCTCCTGCCATGGGCAGGGACACCCTCCACTAGACCAGGTTGCCCAAAGCCCCATCCAACCTGGCCTTGAACACTTCCAGGGAGGGGGCATCCACAACTTCTCTGGGCAACCTGTTCCAGTGCCTCACTGCCGTCGTACTGAAGAATTTCTTCCTTATATCTAATCTAAATCTACCCTCCTTCAGCTTAAGGCCATTCCCCCTTCTCCTATCACTCCATGCCCTTGTAAATAGTCCCTCTCCATCTTTCCTGTAGGCCCCCTTTAGGTACTGGAAGGCTGCTATAATGTCTACCTGGAGCCTTCTCTTCTCCAGGCTGAATAATCCCAACTCTCCCAGGCTGTCCTCATAGGAGAGGTGCTCCAGTGCTCTGATGACCTTTTGTGGCTCTCCTCTGGACTCACTCCAACAGGTCCATGTCCTTCTTATGCTGGGTGCACTAGAGCTGGATGCAGTACCCCAGGTGGGGTCTCACAAGAGCAGAGTAGAGGGGCAGAATCACCTCCCTCAACCTGCTGGTCACGCTTCTTTTGATGCAGCCCAGGACATGGTTGGCTTTCTGGGCTGCAAGCGCATACTGCCGGCTCATGTTAAGCTTCTCGTCCACCAACAGCCCCAAGCCCTTCTCAGGGCTGCTCTCAATCCATTCTCCACCCAGCCTGTAGTTCTGCTTGGGATTGCCCTAACCGATATGCAGGATCTCACACTTGGTCTTGTTGAACTCCATGAGGTTTGCATGGGCCCACCTCTGAAGCCTGTCAATGGCATCCCTTCCCTCCACTGTGTCGACCACACAACACAGCTTGGTGCCATCAGCAAACTTGCTGAGAGTGCACTCGATCTAGCTGTCCCTGTTGCCAACAAAGATGTTAAATAGTGCCAGGCCTGATACTGACTCCTGAGGAACACCACTTGTCACTGGTCTCCGCTTGGACATTGAGCTGTTGACTGCATCTCTTTGAGTGCGACCATCCGACCAATTCCTTATCTACCAAGTGGTCCATCCATCAAATCCATGCCTCTCCAATTTAGAGACAAGGATGTCATGTGGGACAGTGTCAAATGCTTTGCACAAGTCCAGGTAAATGACATCAGTTGCTCTTCCCTTATCCCCCAATGCTGTAACCTTGTTATAGAAGGCCACCAAATTTGTCAGACACGATTTGTCCTTGGTGAAGCCATGCTGGCTGTCACCAATCACTTCCTTATTTTCCATGTGCTTGAGCCTAGTTCCAGGAAGATCTGCGCCATGATCTTGTCAGGCACAGAGATCAGACTGACCCACCTGTGGTTCCCCAAGTCTTTGTTTTTTCCTTTTTTTAAAAATGAGGGTTACATTTCCCCTTTTTTAGTCAGTGGGAACTTCACCAGGCTGCCACATGTGTTTTATTCCTCATACCTGGATTCCTGGATCATGTATTTTCACTACTATTTTTTTTTTTCTGGTTAAACTGGTCTGTTGTATCAAGGGAATCCTTAAGCAACCAGGACAGACTTAGGTGAAAGCAGATGTCAGAACATTAAAATCTCTTGTTGGATAGAAACTCCCCATCCCACACACACAATATACATAACGCTGTTGGCATAGTCTCCCATGCATTCATTTCTATCCACTGTATCAAGTTCTTAATTATCTGAGACTGGCTTACAGAAAATGCTGACTGAACATAATCCGGAATGGCCTGAAATATTCAGTGTTACTTGTGCACTGCATGGGTGTGTGGTGAGAAAGACAGTTGCTCCCAGAACCTGCAGACCTTAGTATCACAGTGTTTATTTGCACCCAATAACCCAATGAGCATTCTTTCCCTCATTGATTTCAACTGAGATAACTGAGGGTGGCAGTCCGAAGCCTTCAGATGGGAAGTCAGAGCCTTTCTTTGGAAGCTCCTGGAAAGCCTGTGAGCTGCAGAATCGAAGACAACAGCTGCGAGGCCACCCAGCTCCTGCTGTCGTGGTCGCCACTGGAATCCTCCATTCCAGAGGGAAACAAATTCCCAAGTGCTGGTTTGTGGTTTTGTCTTCATTTCTTTTGTATACTTTTTGTTGGCGTTGGAAACATTTAATCTTTCTTTCTACCTTATTCCAAAGATAGTGTGTTGAAGACGCACAATGAAAGACTGGTAGATACAATTTGCAAACTTCGTTATCTGTGTGATGATAAAAGTGTACGAGATCAGGTGTTCAATTTACAAGGAGATAACGCAGGCTTTTTAATTCCAGTGTGCTTGAGTGCTTGACACTTTTTCAATGTTAACACATTGCACGTGACATAAGAGGAGGTTTCATTTCTGTGTACGCCCATGATCTCTTAGGCTGTCTTAAGGGGCAGATGTTTCTTGCTGTGGCACCAAGTAGTTTCTCTGTGGACTTGGAGCCTGTGACTGAAATGACGGAGGACTGTAGGGATAAGCGTTAATGTGTTAGTGGGCTGTGCGCTGTCACTTTCATCGCCTGGCTTTGGTGGGACTAAGCACCCTGACGCTGCTCATGGTGCTGGGGTGAGGGACAGCCATGCCTTTGGGAATATTTGCTTTCAAAATAACTGCGGAAAATGGGCTGGCCTCCCAAAATGGCGTGTAAAGCCATCGTGAGAGAACGTATCGCTGCCTCTGTCAGAGGCGATGCGTTGTGCAGCAGGGCTGGCGGGGACACAGACCTGCTCATGTGCACCTGTGTGACACAGGAACGTTTCTGTGTACGATAGCCACAAACTAATGAAATGTGACTGGAAAGCACTGGGAGGGTGTGGGCAGGTTGTGGAGGTGGTGTTTTGACCACTGGTTCAGGCTGTGGTCTGTCTTGTGCTTTCCTAAAGTAGCATAAATTTTTGTTTTCTGTTTTGTTATGTTAGCAAAGAATCACATAAATTGTGCGTGTAGCCTTTCTGTCATAAAATTGTAACTAAAAAAAACCAACAGCAAAATAAAAAAATCCTAATTTCTTCATTAATGCAGTTCTTTAATTCTCAAGTTGGAATGTAAAACTGAATTATTTCTTGACTTAAGAAATTTCATATGTTTAAGAGAGAGAAGGAAAAAAGGTTTAAGTCAAAAATGATGCTATTGCCTTCAGGTGTCTCAGCATGGAAAAAGATTATGGGATGCAGTGCAGTCAGCAAATCACTTTTGATCCAATGCAAATGCTCCTCACCTGAGCAAAATTATATAAAGTTCTCTGTGTGTGTGTGTGTCTCTGCCTTGCTATTGACCCTGATTTCCTGGCAGTGCCACTTAATGGCTTTTGCTTCTGTGGAGACAGGCCTGGGCTGAATTCCCCGGTCAGGCTGGTGTGATCTGTCCCTGAAACGTCCTCCACCTCAGCAGTCACCACTTCTCCCTCGAGCACCGAGGGTGCCGGTGGCAGCAGCTGGTATCAGCATTGCTCACTGTGTTTGGTTTCTTCCTTGACACAGCTCCTTAATGAAACACCTGATGAGTCCATGTAAACTAATCTCACTAGGGTGTACGGCTGTTGCCTCCCTGGAGACCCGGGAGAAGTTCTGTCTGTGTCTTGAAGATGCTGTGAAACAAAGAGATATTGTTTGCATGCAGCTACATCTTCCTTCCTTTTACAATTTGATACCTATAGGAATAGCAAATTGGAAGTGAAACTGGCAGAACCAGAAGGAAATGTATGTGTCCCTTGCTCCCCCAGTCAAATTTTTACATAAGAGGGACAATTTAGAGATGCATATTGAAATTGATTTCATCTTTCTGCCCCATTAAACAAGCAATTGGTTTTCAACAGCAGTTCACGGATGAATCTGAGTCAAAGCAGGCTGATTAACTGGAGAATGGCCAGCTTGGCAACTGTTTGTCATCTCCTGTTTAATACTCGCGGTGTACAGTGATACACACATCAGAACCTTATAAACGTCTCTCCTCAAGAGACAATACAGTAACTTCATCTGTTGAGAAATTGTTGAGATTCCAGCCTCCCTACCAACTTTTTCATTTAACCAAGTTAAATACTGCTAGCTGGAGTTGTTCAACTCAATGACTCACAGCCAATGCTGGAAGACTTTGTTTTTGCTTTTTTTTGTGTTTTGTATCTAGAAATGGGTGGTTTGGAGTTCAGTTGGGTTGAACGTGATGAGGGGAAACTTAATTCCTGTCAGCTAATAACAACGATTCGTCATTCAAACACAGAATATGCTCTGCTTTTACTCACAAAACTAGGTGATCTTTGCATCTCTTTCCCAAAAGTTACGATGTCCCAAGGTCACGTATGCCCATCCCTATTCTGAATATCTGAATTTGGGGTATTCCAGTGACTAGCCTGACTCCCAAAAGGGGAGCGTGTTAAGGAGTGTCTCTTCAACCTCTGACAGGTCTTATGTTTAATCTGCCAGCATTTGTCATCCTGATTTTTTAAAGGAAAAATAGATGTACTTAAAATCTCTTAATCATCATCATGATGATCCCTCTTTTGGTTTGTTGGTGGGTGAAGCAAATGTGCTCTAGTCTTCTGGGGGCTGAGAGGGCAAAAGGTGGAAGGATGGAGGAAGCTGCTAGTACTGCATACAGGATTTTCTAATTCATGTCATTCTTACAAAGGGAAGTTAATGCAAATGGTAGAGTTTAAATGGCTGTGTTGCTACCTGCAGGAAGGGGGGAGTGAATCTACAAATTAAAGTACAAGGTTACTGGAGCACTTATCTGCCTATAATATAAGTATATGTCTCTGAACTACTGAATATTTTTATTGCTGCTGCTTTAATAATTAATCTACCCTTTGGAAGCTGCAGGCTTTTTGTCTAGGATTAATGTACTCTTAACATCCTTGTGTCTGCCACCTCATCCTGCAAGTGAGGTGGTAGCACAAGAATCTGCTACAGGGGGCTGGCTTGTCCCACCTTTGACCACATGTTCGTGTATCTTCATAGAAAGGGTTTTCAATCCCTCTCTGCTGCCAGGTTCAGACATAAAATCTGCAGTTCTGTTCTGCAGATCTCCTCTGTGTTAGCTAGGAGGGCTGGTCCATTCACAACTAGCAATAGTAAAAGGCAGCTTTCTCTGAACTAGGCTAAGAAAGAATGCATGTGCCTGACTGAAAGGGCAGTTGCACGCCTGTCTCTGGCGAGGAGTGGGGAAGCTCTCGCCCGTAAAACACAGATCTTGCTGCCTGGAGGACGAGCTTTTTCCCTGTGTGAAAGGCTGAGTCAGGCTCTGCTCAGAGCCTGCCCACTCTTCCTTGGGAGAGACCTTGTGGGGTGAGGTGTTGTTCGGATCTGTCAGCAGGCACTGCAGGTTGGTGCATGTTCTGTTTTTCCTGTTCTGCCCTGTCGGTGTAGAAAGGTGACAGATCAGCACGTAACGTCTGCCACAGTGAAAGCGGTCTGAAGCGGATTGCTTGGCTGCTCCCATTTGATTCTCAAGATCCTGTTAGGTTTCCTGGTGTTGCTCTCTGAAATGAGGAGCTCTTGCTTTTTTTCATGTGGGATGATCAATACTGTGTGCTATGCTTTGCTCTGTTCACCCTTCTGCTTTCCATTAAATGCAACTGATGTCTGCCATGGATTGCATGTCATACAGTCTGGCTCCAAGGTGCGGTTGATGAGGAAGAATCTCCATCCATATGTTGCACATCGTGCTGCGCAAGATGGGGCGAGGGCATACGTCTTTTATGTTTAAGGAACGTCTGGTTGGTGGATTTCTGACCCCTCTGTTGAAGGGGAGAAGGGAAGCGAGACTGGGAGGTTGGCTAACAGAAGCACAGAAGGTGGCAGAGGCAACGCACTCATCTCTCAAGGTAGCTTTTGTGCCTCCTAGAAGGAAGTGTGTTGTTCAAGGCAATTACTTTGGGGCAGCCAATTAACACAAGCCCTCCTAATTATGGAAGCAGGGATACCCTAGGACAGGCTTTGTGGAAGGTTGGAAGGAGCAGAAGGAATGACAATAGGAGCTGGCAAATCTGCATCCGTACATTGGGGAGAGAGAAGGACAAGGAAACTTAGGCTAGAAAGGAGTAATAACAGGATTCTGACTCAATAACTTATTTCTGAAACCCAAGTAGTGGAAAGAGAGAGACAAAAAGGTGGAGAACTCTGCTTTCTAACACGTTTGTTTCCAACTAGTACATTGAGTGACTTAACAGCCAATATAAGCCCTTTGAATTGACCCTCCCTGCCGTGTTTGTGTTTAGTTTTTTTGTATATGCAGAGCTAAAATTCTGAAGGTCTCTTCAGCACCACCAATGACATCTAAACAGAGTCTTCCTTGGTGGGCGATGGGGTTTTTTCTGTTTGTAGCAGCCCATGCAGTTAAAACCACATGATGTTTGCCTTCCTGGCTGACACCGTGTTTTAACCCAGCTTTCCAGATGCACAAGGTAATACTTTTCTGACTCATTGAACTGTTTTTAATTCAGTTGGGGCATTCTTCAGAGTCTCCCAAAAAGGTCATACAGATTGTCTAGAAGTACTAGAACAACTCGGTTCTATGGCTGTTGCCCAGTCTCAGTGTTTCTTTCTGAATCAGCAAAGAAAACTGGTTGAAACCAGGTCTGTGCTCCTTTGTTCCCTGTGGTGCTGTTGGCAACTGCACATATGATAAGTACTGGGTAGAATTGATGGCTAGTAGAAAAAAAAGTATTATTTTTCAATCTGGTGGTGCTTCTGGTCATTTCTGTCAGTTTGCAGCAAAACATCTACCAATAAGGCAAAGATGCCCCATCAAAACAAAGTATGCCATTCCCACAGCAGCCATAGAAATACAAGGCTCTTCATTTTGTTTTAGCTGTGTTTGAACACACAAATTTCTAAGACTGCTGAGGTATACAATTTAGCTTGGACCACTGCTGTAGCAGTGACGCTTCAAGTCATCAGAAATACAACTTTTTTTTGTTGTTGTAAAGCCATATGGATTTTACTTTAGAAACAAAATAATTACTAATAATTACTTTAGAAACAAAATAATTACTAATTTTATTCTCTAAAATTTAGCTTCCTGTAAGGGATAGTTGTATAAAATCAAACCAAAACTCTAGTAGCTCACAGTTTAGTTGTGTTGGTGACGTGGAAAACTGAGTTGGATAGTGCAAACTCAAGTCCTCCCTTCCAGGAGCTGAAGAGGATGCCAGGATTAGACATAGCTTCTCTTAGGGAGCCAGTTCTGCGTACAGGGGTCTACCATGAACAGATTCATGAGAGGTTTGTTTTGAGACACACTGTTTTCCCTTACACTGCCCCGGCTGTAGCCGATCTGCATTGGAGGGCTAATAAGCTGCCTCTCTTGCTTGCCTTCGCATTGGAGAGAGTCAGTTTATCCGTTCTCCCTGGCTACTCCACATGCACCACCCAACTGACTGTTGTCTGTAATTACTATTTGAGCTGTTCTCAGCTTATAGCTATTTATTTGTCTTGGAAACTGGCCAGTGTTTTCCATGGGATTATTTCTCTTTGTTAAAGTTGTTATAGTCATGATGGTTTAGGCAAAGCAATGCAACAGTTGGTTTTGGGACACCGAAGGCTAATTCAAGACTCAGAAACCTTGATTTACAGCCTAGGAGCATGCACCGCTCAGTGTATGGGAGATAGTGAGTGCTGTCTCTTGCCTGTATGCACTTAATGTTTTGCCTTCCTTGAAAATGTGAGGATTTTTGCTTGTGGAGATCAGTGCTGCACAGTGGTAACAGAGCATGCTTCAGGAAATGATCTTACTACTTTTTGGTTAACTGCCAGCAGAACAGAACAAGTTTTTGTCAGGTGGAAGGGCAAAACTAGCATAGGAGAAGGACCTTCAGCAGTGTGGAAATGGCAAATTTATGGACATGGGACAACTTTCTGTCACTAGCAGCATGGCCAGATCTAAGTAAGCAGGTCTCAATGGACAATGTTTGTTTCTCAGCTTACCGCAGTGGGTGCTTCAATCAGCTTTTTCACTTGTGTTAAAACTGTCCTTGAGCGCCATGGATACAGGTCGCAAACTTGGTTTCTTCTGAGGTAAGGGGTTTGCTTTTTTGAGGCCAGGAAGCCAAGTTAATTTTGTGTGGGTTTCATCTATGAGGTTTCTGGTGTTTTTTTCCACAGCAAAAGCTGGCAGAGTATGGAAAGGAGTCTTGGTGACCTCATAATTGAATAAAATGAGACTGCTAATTATGTTTAGGAGGGTTGCTTAGATTGTCATAAATATTTCTGCTCACATTTAAGCCCACAGACTTTCTTTTTTAAGAAGAAAAGAGTTCAGGGTGGATGTCACTGCAGTCTATAACTTTACTCCCAACTTCTGCTTCTGTGACTTCTGCGTGGTTTGGTAAATTGCTGCCTCGCCTGCCTTGACGATCGGCAAACGGAGGGTTATAATTGCATTATCCCACAAATGAGACACGAGGGGTTCATCTGATCTATGCTTCCCTTGCCCCCCGGACAGGGGTGGGAAAAGATGCTGCTCTTCGGGTGGTGCCTGCCTGTTCCCCGCTCCCAGAGGAGCAGAGGGCTCCATGGGCAGAGCCCCACAGAGCAGGTGGGACCCTGGAGGCTCCCCTTGCTCTGTTCCAGCTCTTCAGCGCTCCTGTTCAGAAATGTCAATGAGACGAGGGAAATGCTGTGCATCGTGGGCACCCAGGTATTTTACTCTGCTCAAGCTGGAGGGGGAGGAGGCAGCTGGATCCAGGTTTCCTGCTGCTCTCCCTGTTCTGGCTGTTTCTCTGCTTTACTACCCCCTTGTGCCTCTCTCTAAAACCAATGGCATACTCTTTTTCACCCTCTTTCAGGCCGTGCAGTAGCACATGAGAGCCTTCGCTGTAGCTGGAGCGCTGTATCTGTGTGCTGTGAAAAGCATTACAGCAGCCACCTGTATTTGAGACTCTGCGCTTGGGGACACTTCAGATGGGAGCTGTGTGGCCAGCACGCTCTGAGCTGGGCAGCAGAGCTGCGGGGAGACTTTGGGGGTACACGAGGGATGCTGTGGAGTGAGCAATGTGGAAACACGCTGCCGGTCACTGCCATGGAAGTTTTTCTGCAAAACAGTCCCTGCGTCTTCGCATAGCGGTGAAGTGAGTCTCAGGATATCTGTAAAAGGGAACCAACTTTTTTGACGTCAGGTCAGTGGTACAGAGGCCAGAGAGGGCAGCGGTGGTGGCTGCATCGTCCACTTGGAGAAGGAATACCTCTTCTTGGTGGACTTCTCGGCTCCACCCTCAAGGTGCTTTCCTTCACCGCACAGCTCCCAGTCCACACTGTGCCCCACGACCAGCCTGTGTCTCTACTACTATGGCCCAGCACTACGTTGCACCAAAAGTCATTGAGAAGAGCTGACCTGGGGAGGCCGCCAGCACTACAGAAAGCCCTATTTTGAGTCAGCATGTTTATGTTATGCTGCAAGTGCATCTTGTTCAAAGGCTGTACTAATTATAAATTGGTCTTGGGAGATGAGGCCAAAAATAACTTTAGTCGGCTTGCCTCTGTAAACAACCTGTGATGTTATTTGGAAGCACAGCACAGTTTTCAGGGAATGCGCGTGCTGCACGTGAAGGACTTCAACAGTCATGGGGCAACACTTCCTCATGGTCAAACTGATGAACAAAGAGGGGAAGGAATTTTTTTGACTCCCAGAGGTGGCAAAGTGGATATTCGTAAGATTCTCTTCCATGCAGTTCTGGGAGAAATCTGAATTTCCCTCAGTACTGGGGGAGGAAGGGTGTTTGTTATACCAAGTGTACGCCGTACTTCTTTTTTAAGTAAGAAAATGCCCTTGAAGCTCCTTCTCTGTCTTTGGCCGTATGAATTTCAGTGGAATCTCTCCTGTGCATTGCAGGACAGGATTTGCCTCTGTGCGTGGAAGAAATCATCCGGTTCGCTGCTAAATCAAACGACAGCATGTACTGTCATTCACAAGGTAATGCACCCTACTGGAGGGGTTGCCAGAGGCAGGAGGAAGAGTTGGGTGCCAGCTACCAGCGGCAGATGTGCAGGGAGCACCCGTAAGCGGATCCAGTGGGAACAGCGCTGGGTAAAGCCGCCAGGAAGGCGGCCGTCCCCCCGGCAGGACTGGTCTGCACTGCTGGAAGCTGCTGCAACGTGGCAGTGAGAAGAAACCAGCAGAGAGACCCTGCAGCCTCTTATGGCCAGCGCAGGGCTGATCCCAGCAGATCTGTCGCTTTGCTCCCGGTGGAGCTGAGCCCCTCATGAACCTCCTCAGCCTTCTGTGCGGGCCTCGGGGAAAATTTCCAATGCTTGCCAGGCATTTGGAAGCTGAATAATGCAAGCGTGCTTTTTAGTGGGGGGAAAAAAGCACTTTGCCTTTCCCTTGTTCTTCAGCTGAACTGTGACTTAAACCAAAGTGGTACAACGCATCTTTCCAGTTTCCTTTGGGTAACGCATCTCGCTGTAGGTCGTGAACTGACCTGTGTTCTGAACTCTACTTTTTACGAAACAGGCAAAATAAGAGAGGAGGGAGGAGCGGTCAACAGCCCTGCTTAAGTGCCTTTCATTTCAGTACTTTGGGATCTCATCGACAGTCTTGAGGAGAAAACACCTTTTTACCTTCTGAACTAAATTATTCATTGGAATATTAAAAGAAAAGTATGCAAAGATGTAAACTGAGAGCACACCCCACTGCAGGCTGCAATGAGCCAAAATACAGGCATGGCCTTGGGGGAAGACCGTAGAGTTTCAATTAGCTCAGCGCTGTCGGCTGCCTGTGTATCAGCACCTTCTGTATAAGGATGATGCCAGACGTTCATCACCTTTGTACTAATTTTTTTAGTAGCTTAAATAAAACAGGCTTTAGTTTGTATTAGCAATAGATAACAGGAATGCCAGTTAATAGCACTGTAAATCTGGTGAATAAGTAATGGCAATTGGAACCCCTTTGCTCCTGTTGTCTTATAAGTCCCCTAGGTTTTCTCATTTGTTTTTCTCCTTGTTGTTTGTCCCATAAACTCTTACAGCTAGCTTGTCTGAGATATCATCCCCTGTGTCCCGTTCTTGCATCAGCTCTGTTGTCAGCTCTTGAATACATGTATGCTTGAATCTGTCTCCATCAGCATTTCAAAAATTGATGGCTTCCTCCTTTAGTTCACAGTTTCTCTTTTTTTTTTTTTTTTTTAAACCATCTCAAGTTTAACAGTCAATTTTCTGACTGTTTTAAAGGAGGCGGGAGTCTCGCTTCTCTAGCTAGAGCATCATCAGTTGCATATATCCTCTGCATTTCAGAGCAAAGGTGAATGATATGTTGAGAGCTTTAGAGTAGGTGAGTGATGATGAGATTTCTCTCCTCTTTCTTTTGGTCTTTCCTAATGCTGTTGTGGAAAGCCTGGGTTGGAGAACCTGGTCTTGCAGGGATTTTTTTAATGCTGTTAAGTCAGCTTTCTCTCTTTGTCACTAGTAGTGCTTCAGGCAGTGTCTTTCTCTTCATGAACTTGAAGGTCTTGCCTTTACCTTGATGACAAGCTCAGATGTTACACCAGTGTGATTTAACTCTGAAAAGTGCTAGGGCTTGAACAGAAGTCAGTCTGCATGCAGGATAGTAGTTAATATGCTTCAAGTTGGTCAGCTTGTAAGGGGACTTCATTGTTTCCTGGGATGAAGAAGCTTTTCTGTGTGTTTCTTTCTCTCTTTCTCTCTCCTAACACCCTTCTCCCCACCCCGTCCCCCCCACTGCTCTCTCCCTTATCTATTAATTAATAATAATCATGGTGTGGGTGGGGATTTGTAGAGCCAGAAATGGAATGAACTAGAAATGACCCAGGAAACTTCTGCCATTCTACATGTGTATATATAGCTCCTAGACAGCCACAACAAAGAAGATACTGCTAATTATTTTCCAAGTAACTTTGATGGAGGCATGAATAGAAAAACGTATGTGAATATTTTTGGAAGATGATCTGAGCAAAAACTCTAAATTTAGAAGTTGCTTGATCTGTTTTAAATAATGTTCAAGAAGTCTTTAACAATAACTTTAAAAAAAAAAAAAAAGAGACAGAACTTTTCATTGAAGAATCTAACTCAATTTCAGTCTGAAATGAAAACCTGATAAATTGGAACAGACATTTCTATTAGACATACTCAGGAAGGTTGGGGGAGGTGTTGGAGAAGTCTCGTCCTGAGAAGTTGTTCTGTGGGCTCTTGGCGCCAATGTAAGGCACCAAGCTCATCTGAAGCAATAACAGGAAAAGAAAAATACAGAGAGCTGCAAAATATGCTGATTCAGGGATAAGAAACTTACTTGGAATATTCAGGTTGTGACAGTATCTTAGGCTTCCTTCTGATATCCATAAAGTAGAATTTTCCACTTTCCAGGGACAGAAATGCATTTGGGTTAGTGCTTAGACACTGTTTAATTTAGGGTTAAATGCACTACCTTGCTTTGCTGACGACTATACCTTTGAAGAGCCGAAGGACTGATAAAAAGCATGCTTTGCTAAAAGTATCCTTGAAGGAGAGCTGACAAACTGATAAAGAGGAAGCATCCTGCCCCAGAAGGCGCTGAGAGCTGGGCGATTGCCAGAGA
>VXBL01000240.1:0-11498 GCA_013400195.1 Aramus guarauna | reverse complement strand
TGCGCAGACATGAAATAAATAAAATACCTCTGCTCTCTGTGTATATTGGTGTACTGCACACCGGGTAAATGACCCCACTTTTGGGACAACGCTTCCTTTTTTTATGAATTCATTTATATTCAGTCGTGCTTCTTGGCTGTATCTTAGTTTCCACACTGCAGGAAAGTCTGACTCTCAACATGAGAAATACCAGTGGAGGAGGGAGAACAGGGGCTTGTAGGTAGGAATACAAATAAAACGTGAATGGCTTTCTGCAAAGAGGAAGACTATTATGCAGGACCTACAGTGGAAGCAACGGGTTTTTCTCATTATTATACATAGCCTGGGAGACATTGCAGAGACTTCATGTGAAATTGGGAAAGTAAGCACATGTTTCTTTCTTCAAAATGGTTAGGGGTGGAGTCGTCCCAACCTGTTTCACCTGGGAAAAACTTTAGTCCTATGTGCCTGACTCTGCAAAGAACTAAATAGTTATTGTCATCTACTGTTGGTGCAGCTCTGGAATGCTCTGTGTTTGGTTGGATGACTTTCTGTTCAGGTTGTTTAGACATCTTTCTAGTCCCTCTGCATTTTCAAACAGCGTTGTGTCCTGGGACAATGCTGTGGTTGGTTGATCTAGCCTGATCCGTGGCTTGCGGTCTTTCAAATTGTAGGAGCCTGTGTTTAGCTCTGTTCTCTATCTGCTGAATTCAGATACTTGCTTGTCTGATGTTTTTTAGGCTTCTTGCTCTTATTTATTGTTCCAGCTGATCTGGCAAGGCTCTGGTTTTATGTCACTTCTAGCTCAGCACAGGGGTCCGTTACTGTTCATGTGGCCCAAAGGAACGGATGGAAGAGAAGTGTCTGCACCCTCAGCGCTCAGAGCTGCATCCAGCAGCAACCAGAGCCCTCTGTGCAGGAGCGTGGGGCTGGGGCGCACACGGTGTGCTCTCTGCAAGGATCAACGTTGGTTATGTCCTCTTCTTGTTGTAAGATTGCAGCATCGCTCGGACTTTTTAAAAGCAAGAGTCAGTGGGGTGTTGCCCAGACTGTCATAGTTTTGCTTAATTTTTTTTACCTGCTCTTTGGGGTTGTTCCACTTCCTCTTCATTAAAACTGGGAAGAGCTTCTGAGGGAAGAGTGTGTCACCTCAAACATGAAGCCTTTCCTTAAACTATGTTCTTTTCTTATGGNCTTTCCCCTCAGTCCAAAGTGTAGACTAAGTTGATGCTGGCAGGTTGACTGGGGGAACAATTAAGCCCTTCTATTTTTGTCAATTTAGCATAACAACAATGTAAATTTTACAGTTCATATGCTGGCCTGCAAGCAATGGTCCAAATTGACACAGGTAATGAACTCCCGTGCTCCCGTCAGCTTGCACGCTCTTTGGCAAGTATGCGAGCCACCTGAAGTAACTGGATGCAAATGGGCAGATTGCTTCATACAGAGCTGAGCTGTACAAAAGCTTCAGTTGCATCATGCTCAGGGTGAGATTCCCTGCCTGCTGGAAATTTTTTATGTATGGGAAGAACAAGCAGCTCTGGAAGGTAACTGAGAGGCATCAGCAGACTCTGATCTTCAATTCTATTTGATTGCAAATGAGAAGGAAAAGACCTGGGGGGGGAGGGTGTGTGAAACAGAAAGAAAAAAAATACCCCAAAAACCCTCCCAAACAAACCACTGCATGTGGGTTGGCTGTGGGTTTGTGGGGTTTTCACTTGCAGCTGACGTGTTTATCTCTGTGTTTATCGCCATATAGTTGGCGCTGTGAAAAACTGGCATCTCGCATACTGGGTTACACAGGCCACTTGATCCTGAGCCTCTTTAACTTAATTTCCCATGCCTCTTTTATTAGTAATCATCATGTATCTGTGAGCAGAGGGGTGATGTATTGTAATATGTGAAGTAAAAGCAACTGCAATGAAATCAGATGATTGACAATAGGGGGGAAGTGCAGGGAAGACAGCTTGCTTGGCTGCCAACTTGACAAAGCATGCTAGTTCACTAGGGGTGTTTTTCTTCTGTTTTACTTGCTTTTAATTTTGATTCCCTGGTCGGGTTTTCTCTTCAGCTGAACTGTTCATTATTTATGTAAGGCAGCACTCCTATTCCTTCAAGGTAACTGCTTTTAGCCGCTTGTATAAATAGAAGAACTGACAGGATTGATGCAGAAATACGGGTATCGGACTGGATTTGCCACGTGCCGTACATTCTCCATACTCTTATGGGCACCGTCGCACAGAACTGTTGTTGCAAAGAGCACTGCTTCTTCAGGGTGGTATTTTAAGGTGTTTAAGCTTCTTCTCAGGTGCTGAAATGAAATTCAGTTTGTTAGTTTATCTGTACCATTAAGCCTTCAGAAAGAACGGGGAGAATATTTTGATTAGCTTTCATTTTGCCCTGTGCCAGACTGAACTGGTCATCTGTGACAGTACTGGGCAAACCCTGCAGAAGTGGAAGGAAAAAATTCTTCCTACTGCTGTGTTTGCAGTGCTGGGAGTGTTGAGCAAATGTGCTTGCAGGGTATTCGGGAGAGTTTATTAGTAGTAAGTATAAAGTTGTTTTTTTTCCAGGCACTAAGTACTCCATAATTGAAACTTTGTTAAATTGTTGAACCAATTTATATATCCTTCTCAAAAGCAGGGGTCAAGCTTTCTTGGCACAGGCAAACATTTAACACTTCTTTTTATTTAATCCAAACAATCTTTCCTGCTGGCAGCCAAATTGCCCATGTCATTTCATGCTCTGTGCTGCCAACACATTCTCCCTTCTCCGTAGTACTTGCTATCTCATATCGTGCATACTAACTGCAGAATTTTTTCTGGAATACCAAACCCAAGTTGATCTGAAGGAAAAATAGTTTTCTTTTTGAGTTATTGCCACTTTCTACACATTTCCTATATTAACTGATTCTGTAGTCCTAAGACCAGACGTGATAGTAGAAAACAAGTAGCTATTTTGGGAATGTGAAGGAAGAGTCATGAGCAGCTTATGGTAATTGTTAAGACTGAGTGGACATCAGAGGAGAAGGTCCAACCTTGCTGCACGAGGGCTAAATTATGGATACTTTTATTGGGTTGGTAGCTAATTTTGGGAGTGCAGATCTGAACTGAACTTTTTGGATGTGGTTCTTTCAGGCAAGTTTTGTTGCTTACTCAAATCGGTGGCAGTGTAAATCGGTGTTAATCAGAACCAAGCCATTTTAAACATGCTGGCAGGTCTCCTTGGTGTGCCAAGAAGGCCAGAGTGCTTAGCCTTGAAGGTGTGACAGCTTCCACAAGAGCAATGAGCATTTTCTTTAGGAGTGTCTTTTCTCTTGGCTTTGTAGTTTAAAAACAGCTCTGTAGCTTGTCTCCTGCAACTGCATTAGGTGGAAACTTGTCTTGTAGAGAAACTGTCCTGAATAAAGTCTTGCTGTGTGGTTCTAGCACAGGCCACAGTCAGAAACAGCCATGTGAATTTCCCAGCTTTTCCTTAAGCATCTAGGCCTGAAGACAATTTGTCGTTCCATGTAACTGATTTTTTTTAAGCTTGTTTTCCTAAGAAAACCAACTGATGTAGCTCGTTCAGTCACTGTGTATGCTCTTCCTTGCTTTCTCCTTTTTCCTCTGCCCCCATCACTTTTGAGCCTGTTGGCCAGTTCCAGTCACACAAAAGCAAGCCAAAACCCTCAAGTTCCTTCTCAAGGTGGAGGAAGGACCTGGCATGGTTCAGGCTTCATTTGTGGCTCTGCTTACTGGCACCTTGTTCGCTCTGGCAGGGGCCATCCAGAGGGAAGAATAGGACTTGAGGACCAGCACAGGTAGGATGGACAAGACACCTTCCTCTAACTCCTCACTTGCAGTGGAGGCTGAGCTTACGGATAAGGCAACGTGGGGTGTCCCAAGTACCACTTGCACTGTGGTGAATAGTGGATCCCTTCTGGGGATTTGGTTCAGCCTCCTTTGTATGCAAGGCTTTCCGCCAGCAATAGACCGCAAATTTGGCACGCGGCTCTTCAGCGTTATCTCAGCCTTCTGTCTGAAGCCAGTTCTTACCAGGCTTGAAATTTGGGAAGTCAGAAGGAGAAACCAAAGAACAGGTACATCTGGAATTGGAGAGGTCAGCAGGCCTGCAGGGCAGGGCACGTTGGAGCGGCTGCATGTGTTGTTTCAGGGCAGTACCATCCCAACAGCTCCAACATGCTTGGCATTCGGCACCCTCAGAGGGTGCTCAGCTTCAGCTGAAGGGCAAGAGGACGGGTTTGCACAGGTTTTAAGAGCAGCTGACAACAGGTAAAAGCTCATATGGCATTTAAGCTTTGCTAGCCATTGCCAAGTTTCCACATGTTTGTAACATCAAGTGCTCCTGTAAACAAGATCTCAGCCCACATCCTCCCTCTGTGTAGGTGGCCACGGAGGTTTCACTTAAAACCCTGTACATCCTGTGTGCAGCCACAGAAATGACTGATCTAATCATTCTGCAAACTAAGCTCTGACTTTCAAGCCTCATTATATGGCTGACAGGGCTAGGAAATGCTTGTGCGTCTTGAAGCTTCCTGGACAAACTGCTGCGATGTGAAATATTTCCCATTCCTGGAGCAGAGGAGTCCACTAAAGGCAGCTGAATGAAAGGAGAAGTAGCACAGCCTGGAGATGAAAGGAAATGGCCTCTCTTTTTAACTTAAATAAGTAGGTGTGAAGCTCTGAGGCTGGTTGTTGTTCAGACTGGGTTCACATGAGGCTTAACTGAAATCCGTGCTGGTCATGGCTTGAGGTGCTCAGCTCGTTTGAGGTCTGCTGGAGATTTGGCCACAGATGCAGGTGGGAGGTAACCTGGTGTTTGACAATAAAATACATCCCAGTGGGGCAGCAGAATTCAGCCAGCGGTGGCATGACAGTCACAGTGGGGCATCTCCATCCTTCAAGTAAAGGCTGTTGCCTGTCAGAGGCCCATGTTGTTCCCAGACCTCAGTCTCTCAGTGGGCTCTTTCCCATGGGGAATGAGTGTCTTCTGCAAGTTATGTACTTTATGCTTCACGTATAACTCCTGTCAAGCAGAGGAGAGCTCTCGCTTTCCTGCTGGTGGAAAGAAGAGCTGAAATGGAGAAGGTGGTATGGTCCAAGCAGGTCTTAGAGCCCAGTCGCATCTTTGGGCCCCCTTTAGATACTGTGCTGGTGCCAAAGAAACGTCAAGATGGTGCCCTTATCTATACAACATCTCTGAGGCACCACATCAGCAAATGGTGCCATGGCTTTAAGCCTATATGCATTGTCCCTGGCTTCTCATCGACCACTTACAATGTGCTTTAAGACTCTCTTTGTTAAGCTGCTTTGGAAGCTGTAGGTGTTGACCTGGACATAAGGAAGGCTGCAGCAGCTTCTTTACACCTTGTTGCTAAGGGGCTGGGGGTAGTCTTGCAAAGTAAAGTAAAAAAGTACTGTTTGGTAAAGCAGTTTTTGGAGATTGCTGTTGGTAGAACAGCGTCTGGCATGGACACTGCTGTTTCTCACACAGGCATTTCTAGAAACCAAAAATCTCTGTGTTTTGTAGACAAAGTAGTGTCTTTTGTAGTGCCTTCAAACCGATATGTAATACATACGTATTTGTAATAGATGGTACTAAGAAGGATGCACTTCCAGCTGTCTGAGGGGTGAGGAGAGGCAGGCAGAGAAGAGGAATGGGGACACTGCTAGACAAAAACATCTTCCATCCAGTTGCTAACAGGGAAAACTTGGTCACAGAAAGGCCTTATGTGGGAGGACCAGGATTTCTTGAACTTGTTTCAGTTCTCGGAAGTTATCTGGAAGAAAAACAATCGGAAAAGAGTGATGGACTTCATGTGTGCACAAAGACATTGTGTTAGATTGTACTGGAGAAATCCACAGCAGTGGTCCCCAGGGAATTTTGGGCTATTGCTTTTCTGTTTTGTTGATTCGGGTCAAGAAGTATTTGCAGTTAGAGGAAAAGTTTTCAGTGAAGTGTAATGCACAGACTAGCACAACAAGGAAATCTTTGCACCTTCCATTGCTGTGCTTAAGATTTCTGACAACTCTATTGGGATATCTCTCCTTCTGAAAAGGAAGCTGGATAGTTTATAGAAATCTCTGAATTTCACATATTTACTGACATGCATCTGACTTATTCATTTGTCTCAATTGTCACTTATCAGGAGGTTAAAACCAAACCCACTTGAATGCAGACATATTGGTTCCCTTTTATTTGTTCTTTGGAATAGACTGGAAAGAGTTTGCGAGAATAGGTAATTTCCTGTCTATAGTGTTTTAGTTTTGGACTTCCCCGTAAACATTAGGATGAGAAGAATGTGTCGTGGTCATCAAACTGAGCTGAATTTACGTGCCCGGCAATAAGACTCTGTGTTGGGAAATGGAATTAATCTACTTCTGGATATATTTAAAGAGAACAACTGTAGTGAACCCACACGCAAGTGAATTTAAATTTAAGTAAGTGAATCTAAATACTTGTCTAATCTCCCTGACCAACATATCATTTGCTCTATAAATGCATTTTACCTGTTGGTTTGGGATTTTGTTGTGTGCTGTCAGTTTTTGCTTCTGAGATGCAAGAGCCTTTTTCTTTTTTTCTTTAGTCCAGGTTAAGGTCTTCATACAGAGCTGTTGTTTCTGAGCATTGTCTCTCCTACATCTCCAAACATTAAATGTCCAAGCAGTAAAATAAACAGCCCCTCACTCTCCCCAGCTTAATTGAGGAAAAGCTTTTCTAGTGTTAGAACATTTGAGAAGCTATTGCCTCTTCCCACCACCCCACGGCTCTTTGTCTCAACAAAACTGACATCAGCAAAATATGGTCACAAGGTGCCAGATACTAAGGCTGTGGTTTTGTGATGCAGTAAATCTGGATTTAAGACGGTTTTTGTGGGATTAGAGGTACTCTGCAACCGTGTGGGTTGATAGGTTTATTCAGTACAGATTCACTCTGATGGTTCTCCTTTGCATGCACAAAAACATATGAAGGCTATTTTATTTTATTATCTCTTTTTTTTTCCTTGGCAGATGTCAATTAATTATTGGCTGTCTGCCACTGTTAGTGCAGGTCAGGTATTGCTGTCTTGCCTCGGACAGTATTGTCCAAGTCCTGTCCAGCATTAGACTCAGCGGGCTACTTCAGACTGTGACAGTTTTTGCATACCTGACTGTGTTGGTGATACATTTATTTTTGTCATTTTTTTTTAACTTAGCATCAAGTCCAAGGTTTTGCTGGCTGAATGAAGCAACATCTGAAGCCTCTCTTGATGTTGTTCAACATGGCTGGTGATAACCATCAACATCTTTGAGCTAGAAAACCTTCCTGTATCTGTACTGGAAGGGCGGACAGAGCAGCTTTAAAATGCAAAACATTTTGAACATTTTGTCTGTCAGCCAGAAGGACGAGAAATAGTTGGTGGGAAAGCAGGGAACTCAAGGAGGCAGATTGCTTCACATAATAAACAAAATTGTGGTGGGTCTCTTAGTCAGTTGAAGAGGTGGTTCCTGCTGCTGACTCCCAATCCCAATTTTGGATCACATCTTAAAGGAGACAAGATATCTGGAATGGAGAACATAAGGAGTTGGCTATAGACTTTGTAATCTTGCCTTCAGATAGCAAGGCTGAAACCCTAGCTTAAAGTTAGAACTCAGTTATTCAAGATGCTTTTCAGAAGGGAAGTAGGTGATCACTGGTTGGTAGTAATTCAAATGTGCTGACTTGTAATTAAACATAGTTTTCATGTTAATTTGGCACTGTTCCTGGAGAACTGGGTGGGTGCATGCCATGTGTGTACACATGCTCACTGAAGCAGGTGTAGACCTCAGCGTACACTTACTCAGATCCCTGATTAATAGTTGTTTTTTCCTTGTGGTTTGTGCCAAGTTGCACTTGGATGGAAAACGGTATTAAAAAGAACCAACATTGTTTAAAGACTAATTATTAGTGAAATGAAAGCTTGTTCAAATGCTCTTCTGTTCAAGCAGAATAGAAGTTGACCAAAATACGGTTTTGTTCCTTAATGCTACCCAATGTCATTAAACAAAGGAAGCATTATGGGTTTTTTTTTCTGGTCACCACGTCCTTCAAGGTTTTATATATTTACAATAGGTAACAGTGGATACCGGAGCGAAGAGAAGAGTAAACTTTCCGCATCCTGAAACTTCCTCACTCCCACAGCTTGCTTTCAGTGGCAGGTTCAAAGCCCATAGTAACAGCTTAATTTAAGCAATCTTAAATTTACAAAATATTTTTTGCCCATTTGTAGAAAAGTGTAGTTGTCAAAAGCTGAGTTAGACCTTCTGCAAACTCTTGTGCTGGTCAATGGTTTCTGCACACTCCGTGTCTGACTTTCTTTAAGGCTTTGACAGCAAATCATTGTTTGCTTGAACACTGTTTTGAATTAATTTAGTTTTAATTTTTTAGAATTAATTTAATTTACGGTAGACATACTGTGATTTCAAATGTAGAATTAAAAAAGATTTGATTAAGAGAATTGAATAGCTCTGATTTAATTCCAGCTGTAGAAGTGCAGAAAAGTGTGATTTGGATTTCAAGGGTTCTTCCTTGCTCCCTAAACTACCACCCACCCCAGCAGCTCTTGCTATTGCTGTTTACTTTTTTTTAAATAAAATAATCAGGTAACTGTCATACCTGAGCTATCCCCAGGTGAAAAGCAACACATATGAATAGGTTTTCTAGAAAGGAAGGCTAGTCCTATGTATTGCAGTGCAATATTGGAGATAAAAACTATGTAGCAGGGGATATGTCTGAAAATAAGGTGAGGCTTTCTTGGGCTCTCTGGTATTTCTGCAATGCACTTAACCGGTCAGCAGGTTAGAACTGAACCCTTTCAGAAACTGCTGGTCACGTAAGGAGGAGCATCTCTCACCCCCTCTCGGGAATGGCTGGGTCGCTCCAGAGTGAGGGCAAGCAACAGCAAAAACATCTTTTAATGCATTTGACTTTCTAAATTTGTCTTTGTTTCCTATCTGACTCCTGTGGTGCGCGGTAGTTCTCGTATCGGGGAAGACTGTGTATTTGAGTGGTGTTTGCAGGGAGACTGGCACAATTCCTCTGGTCAAGAGTTTGGGAACAAAAAAAGTCAGCATATATCTGTGTGTGTGTGTGCGCCCGTGCCCAGTGGGGAAAGGAGAAACAATGGTTTAGGAAGAAAGATATGGATTTTCTTAACAATTTTTTATGAGTTTAATTTCTCGGGGGGAGGGGGGGGCACAGACAGGACATGACACGACCCCAAGTGGTCTCAGCCTTGAGTGTTGTTCCCATTTCTTCTTGAACAGTTCTTGATTTTTTTTTTTTTTTGTGATATCTGAAAGAAATTGCAAAGTCAAAGGTCACTATAGCACCATCAGCTTACTTAAGCATGCTTTAAGTTTTCAGTAGGCTTTAGTCATCATTTAAAAGCAGCTCCACCACTGGAGCATAGGTCTACATTGCAGATGCAGTGGAGACCCAAGTATTCTCCGGTTCTGGAAACAACTTAGCCATAGCTATAAAAATGGCACAAAGGATGGTAGGTAAGTTTGCGTGGAGCTCTGCTCTAGTTAAATATGTAACAGAAGCAAGAAACGTGTGAGGTGGATGGGGTTTGGCTGTGGGAAGGAGCTGGGTGCCCAGCCGCTTGGGATGCGGCACCTTTGGAAGGGAAGACTGTGATCTCTGAGCGAGGATGGCTCAGCTTTGCACACTCAGCGGCTCGGCTCAGTGCAGAGACCCGGTGTCTCACCTGGTTTTAGAAATAAGCAGAACCGCACCAATGAAATAGGCAAATCATGTATTTTGGGTAGTGTCTCCGAGGATGCCCCTTAAGAAGGGAGATGCCCAAATTCTTTCATAGCACTGGTGTTCCTTGATTTCCCATGCAGAGGACATCCTCTATCTGGTTCCTGAGGAAGAATTTATTCTTCTCCAAGCTGTCACTTCTGTCTGTGCTGATGAGACTTAAGAGCGGAAGATCTTGCTCTTTGAAAGAGCTGTCCCAATGCAAAGGAGACCCTGTGGCCTCTCCCAGAGGCTTCTGATGGGAGCCGCTGAGGCATTTCAGCACAGTGTTCACATAACAGCTAATGCTGAAGAAAATGGGAAGAGGGAAGGAGGGGAGGTCAGGCTGCTCATTTTGGGGGATTATTTATTAAGCCTCAGATCTGTGACTTTGGATTAGGAGCAGATTTGGCCCACAGTACTGAGTATGTAACACCACAGATTGCTGTGCGTTTGTTTTCTAATACAAGATATGGAAATCTGCTTTGTTGCCAGCATTGTAAATATACTAAGAAGTTATTTCTCTATCGCGTCTCCTTGTTTCATTCCAAAGACTTTAAGCCCCTTAGTGTCCCAGGGTGATTTGTTCGCTCCAACACAGACGCACGTGTTTGGAGCTCATACAGGGTTTTGTAGGGAGCTTCTTGTGGGGAATGCACTGCAGTCACAGAGAACTTAAGCAAAGCTGTGGGTAAAAAATTATTCTAATCCTATCTAAAGTGCATTAGGTCTTGGGATTTGGGTCTTCATACACTTCAGTACATACCTTATTACAGGGATCAATTTTAATTCGAACAATAATGTGTGGAAAATGCTTGTACTGTAAAGTAAGACTCTCCCATCACCCTGTGGATTTTTTTTTTTAAGTGCTTCATCTAAAAATCTCCTATAACACTTGCAGACATCATTAGTTATCTTAAAGCATTATAAAAAACAGACCTACCTGTCCCATCTTGTCTACGTTTGCACGTGTACTTGGAAATTCAGTGCTTTGGTTGCTGACCTTCCAAGGAGGGTCCTGAGGATCATTTGGTATTTCGCGACCAGGAGTGTCTCCTCTGCTGTGCCCACATACATCCTTCCCCGGGGCTGTACAGCCAATTAATGCCTAATCCACAGCTCCTTCGTGGTAGGGAATATGCCAGGCAGGACTCAGACACGTGCGGTATGTTACAGAAAGTTTGGTGCTTTGAATATTTCTGGCATAACTTGACAGCTCGCTGTTGGAACTGGTTGTGATACGTGGCATGGCAGTGTTAGCCCCAATCTCTGGCATTTGTTTTGCACTTTTTAATAAAAGAAGGTGCCTCTGATTGCTGCCAACCTCTTCCCATCCCTGGTCTCCCTGTTTCACCTCCTACTCCCACTGCGTGCCCTGTTCTTAAAAATGCTTAAATGCTTAAAATATGTAGCAGTTTTCTGCCTGTTTTTATTTAAAACAAAACAAACCACACAAATAAAAAAGCAAACAAACCACCTCTTTAACACCAAAATATTTTGCTCTTCTCCCTGAAAAAAAAAAAAAAACCCAAAATATTTGGATGAAGAGAGGAGTTCACTTAGGTGGAAGAAATGAATGCCACTTTCCAGAAAGGGGATCAAATAGGGTGGGTGACCCAGCAGCAAATAGCACTGGTGAGTGCCAGGTGTAGGTTCCCATTCTTCTCAAGCATTATAAATAATTTCCAAAGTCCACAGGCCAGTTGCAGTTGCCCTGTTTAAGACAGAAAAGTCAGGACATGAAGTACTTT
>VXBL01000239.1:32585-74766 GCA_013400195.1 Aramus guarauna | reverse complement strand
CTTCTCTTCTCTTCTCTTCTCTTCTCTTCTCTTCTCTTCTCTTTCTCTCTCTCTCTCTCTCTCTCTTTCTCTTTTTCTTGGCACATGTTATATTGAATATAAATTGAAATGTAAAAAAAAAAAAAATCCACTTGTTCTGAAGCATATGATCTCCTTGAATCATAGGATTTTTGCTATTTATACTACTCCTTCCTCCTCTTCCTCCCTCTTCTTGTCCCCCACCCTTCCCCTTCTCTCTCCTCCCCTCTCATTTTTTCTGATGATGCATTCCTTGTGGACCTGTAAGAACATACGAGATAAGTCTTGTTTACTTTAAAAGTCTTAAGATGCAATGTGCAAAGTGCAGCTGGCATTCTTGGAGCATGAGTCTGTAAGGGGTCTCATCTACCACCATGACATATGTGTTTAAAAACACCTTTGTGTCAGTGTGATCTAATCCTTCTCAGAAATATAGCACTTTTATCTCTGTCACTCTGGTGGGTGATATCAAGCAGATAAAATGACAGTTAAAAGTGAGTCATGAGATGATTTTCAGTTCTTTTTAAGCAATTTCAACATTTAGTACTAAGCATCCCTAAAACACTACTAGAAAGCATTATTGTACAGAGGTTTTTTGGGTTTGGGGGTGTTTGTTTTTGTTTTGGTTTTGGTTTTGGTTTTGGTTTTGGTTTTTAAATATTGTTCTTTCTTTATAAATAAAGATGATTTCTTACATTTCATTAACTTGCCTTTTCCCATGTTGTTTTCATCCACGTACAATTACATAAAATTGACATTCCAGAAAAACAAATTACTGTAACAAACAAGCCAGTTCAACAGATATCCACCACTAACTGATATCTAATCCTTTACTGGATTAATTACTCTTTCTAGAAGTCTGTGAGCAACCAGTGTACAATTTTCCTCTTATGGCTTCTGCATAATTAAATTATTTATTTGAGAACCTTTGCAAGGTGAGAAACACTAAGTGGAACAATAAAAACCTCTCAAACCCACATTGCAGATCTTCACGACTCAGGATTTTCTTGCCTTTTCTACATGTTGAATTGCATTAGGGAAGGCACTTGCTGTTTTATTTATTTAGGGAAAAATGCAATTTGTATCACAGAAAGATAAGAACATATATGCATACATGTATAGATACATATCTATACGCATACATACACTTCTATATAAAGCTCAGGGAGGAAAAAAAAAATGCCTAAGGCTAAAGTCCTAAACTCATTTGCTCCAGCGATTTTTCCAGCAAAGGTAAGATAGAATTATTTGATTTTGATTGCAGAGTATGATCTTTAAAGTGGGACAATATGTAACAATCAAGTTTACTCCTTTGGAGAATGAGCAAGGAAGATGTTCCCAAAACGAAAATGCAAGTATGGAAATCTGAATCTGTTTGTTTTTTTTTTTCAAAGAAATATAGAATATAAATTTGGGGGAAACTCTTTGCTGGGTGGCAATCTGTGGATAAAAGCCAAATTCCCACTGAAGTCACAGCAGTAAAACTTTCTCAGACTAGACGCTTGTACTGATTTATTAATTTACACATGACTGCATGCAATTGCTGTCCAGTATATTCTGTCTAGTATATTTTGACTTTAAAAAATTCTTGGATAATTATTTAATAAAGTGTCCAGGTATATAGCATTTTACATAAAATGTCTGTGAAATTTCTTAGATAATACACACTGAGAGTGCACAGCAAGCTAAAGTCTGGAATGTTGAAACAAAATATCTCTTTTGAACCAAGCTGATCTAGTTCTTCCCTCAAAATATAGGAATATAGCCTTCATTATTCTAGGAGATGAAATGAAAGATCTAAAAAAACCCCCCACAGAAATAATAATAATAATAATAATTATTATTAAACACTTAAAAGGCAACCACAAGTAAAGGCTTCTGAAAAAGCCAGTGACAGAAAGAAAAAGCCAGTATCTTCTAATTTATTTTAAACTCAATGATTCCTAAGAGCAGAGGACAATGAAAGAAAATCTCTTTTTGCCTGTTTTCTTGCTTACACATGAAATGGCTTGCTACAGTTAATTCAGAGAAGGAAAATATTTGGAGTAAAAAGAAATAAAAGACATGATCTTGGTACTTTTTAGAAGTCTAGTGTCAAATTTTACAGATGTAATTTTCTAATAGAAAATCTACTATGATTAACAATTAACCTGAATATGTTACATAAGAGGTATCAAAAGTTCAGTTTTATTTGGTTAAACTTCCACTAATATTCCAGTGATTGTACAACTCTCTCCATATTAATTTAATTCACTACTGATGTTAGTAGCATTATGCATGACAATAAGATTAATGTGATCCAACCTCTGTAAGATGGAAAACTAAGAAAAACTTAATTCAGAGAGAATACTGGAAGAGGTCACTATAAATATCAGTCATTATTTTCCTGCTAGTCTTCATAGAGGCTGTAGGAAAATAAATGACATTTTATTTACAGTATCAAAATCTGCAGATATATAGGCAGCATCATTGCTCCATTTTCTGCTGCTGCAGCAAATTTAGCCATATATTCTCCACCAGTGCCTCATTATTTCTCATTTTTGAAGGAAAAAATGTATATTACACCCTAATTCAGTCCTTAGCAGAGATGACTAACTCAGGACCCTGTGCAAGACTCAGGTGTTGTTCATAAATTGGATATGGGGATGCTGTTGCTTTGGATTAGGAAGTAAATAATTTATAACAAATAATTTCAGACATTCTGACAGCCAATTACATATTGTTGGATTTGTTTTTCTAAAATAATTAACAAATCATATTCATGTTCTGTAGCTGTTTTGGAAGTGGTTGATTAAAATTTTTCAATATTTGGATTTTGAATTCAGTTGGTTATTTTTTATTAAATAGATTGGCAACATAGTATTTCTGAATCCTCACAGAATGGTGCAAAGAGTTTGGAAACAAAAGCGGAGGAAGGTAGTGCTGGGGCTGGGAAGGGTCTAAGTTTGTTGAGAAAAACTTTGCAGAGGTGAGAACTCAGAAAAATGCCCAGATGAGAAGTATTATGGTTTTCTATTGCTACCTTTTCCTCATTAAAATCTCCCTAAAAAATTCACTGCTCCTGTGATACACACAAAATTAGATTTTTATATTTATGAGTTATAAAACCTGAGGGCTTTAGTGCATATTTTCTTTTCTGCATCAACTGCTTATTTTGAAAGCTCTTTGGGAAAGATGTTCTTTGTGTCTTTTACAAGATAATGTATGCTATTGATCATGATCAGAAATAGAAACAATACATTTGATATACATGGTATGATATTCAAAATTTCCTTCCAGTTATTATCATGCTATATAAAGTGAAAGTGAAAGGCACCAGGGGACTTTAGTTTGCTCAAGTACTGTAGCTCCTAGGTTTCAACTGTTCTGCTTGCCAGTGTAGATAATGGCTGAGAATTAGTGACAAGTTGCCATGGAGGAGATAGGTAGGTATCTAAAATAGGATTTCACAACCCTACTGGCTGCCTCAGTCAAAGAGCAGAAAATGAAAAGGAGCAGATAGGGCATACGTTCCACCCCTTTTCATTCCCAAGCATCTAAATCTAGGCCAGCTGGAGATTTCTGCCTCCACTCAGCTATGAGACATCTCAACTATAAGTCAGATAAAAGGAGAATGCAAGCCTAGCATGTAATGTCCCAGACAGGTTTTGATTGAAGAGGTTTTGGCAAATGCATAAAAACTTAATCAAATATGCAGCCATGTGCTCAACTGACTTTGTATGAAGCTCAGTCAAGGTGTGGTCTTAGAAGACATGCTGTAGAGAGTGTACCAGTATGGAGGTACCTGCTAGGGGTACCTTGAAAAAGGGCTTTTAATGGTGTAGGGGTGTGTTGGGCTGGATCCATCTCCATCATAACTTAAGACAGAAGCAGCAGAAAGCGCTGCTCTACAGTTTTCATTTATGTAATAATTTTATGAAAGGCCACTGAATCACATGGCACTACTGGTGGGACTAGAATCACATTAAATCTGCGAATGGAGATTCAGCACTATCAGAAACTTAAGTAAAATATTAAAGCAACTACAGGGCAGAAGCTATAAAGTAGCTGTATATATAAGCAGTTCTGAGGATTTTGGTGTCATGTATATCTAAGTCCTATCCATTTAGCTTTGAAGTATCAGTTTTAGTTAGGGAAGTATATAATGGCCTAGAATGACAGTATATAAGCCACTTAATTATTTAATTAATTATTTAATTATGCCCCCCCCCTTATTTTCTTTAGATATTTCTTATTTATACACAGTATAGACTGGCTATCTGTTGTTTTATGGAAAATGGAAGATACATATATGAAGCACCATGACGTGTTCCCCTTCATTCAGATCATTATATTTCTTGCAGTCACTTTGTTTGCTTTTTATTGTTACAATACAAGATCACAGCTGTTTATGTGTAGGCACTTCATCTGAATGCAATAAACATTTCACTGGTAGAACAGAAAGCAATGGTTGTTCTAGGCAGCATTTCAAATAGTCTGAGTTATCTATTTGCAAGCCACCATACATGTTTTGCTCACATACTTCTGAAAACAAAAGGAAATTTATACACATGGACTTGATATCACTTGCAGATGTATGTAGTATCATAACTNTTTTTTTTTTTTAATTATAATCTCCTAAAAGTCTGTCATTAGGATATGGAACATTCTGTCTCTTAAGGCAACCGAAAGAAGCATAATTTCATTCTGAAACTTCTGGTAAATCTTTCTGTTTCTAAATTTATTCTGATTTACGTGTAAGTGTAGCTGATCAGAGACTTAGATGTGTCTCTCATTCATCTGAGCAAAGTGTACTTAAAAGCTACTGTTGAAGTCAACTGAAAGGTTTGTTCTAATAATGAGAGCTCATACATGCAAAGAATGAAGCTGAACAGAAATTTGTGTTCAGAATTAGAACTGATATGTTCAGCTGGCATTGGAGTTTAGTAAAGAGTATAAATTATGGTTTTTATCATCTTTTTCTGTTTTTTCTTTTTTAAGAACCTTGGCATTCTGGAGAAGATATTTGTCAACAATCATTTTCTATTTTTACTTTAGTTTGATTGTGAGGTATATATTATTCCACCCAGCTTCTCAAGGACAATATGATTAAAGGAGGCCTTAGAAGAATGTGATTTTTTTAACTAGAGATTTTTTCAGAGACAAATTTTGGCTCCAACAAAATGACTGCAATTTTCAAAGATAACCACAAAGGGTATTAATTAGGTATTGATTAGGTCATATTCAATGAGATAATGTTCAGCATAGTATAAAATATGTTAAGTAGTATATTTTTTTAGAATGTTTTGGGAAGTTAATTTAAAAAAAAAATTGATGTGAAGTTGGGAGTCTGTTTTACTTTTTCCTTCATTAGCAGATTGACTGCAGTTTTTCAAATTTGCACTTGGCTTGTCTCTGTCTTTCATGTACCAGGATCTGGTAATGTTTCCCTCATCTTCACTGGCTTCCTATATATTTTATAATTTATTAGCGTATGTTCTTTTTGATTCTTACATTTCTCCCTGGATGTATTCAATTTGACAAGTATGAAAACTCATCAATAAAACTTATTTCTTCTCTTTGTGCTCTTCATGGCATCATGTATTTTGAAAAATGTCAAAATTTATTTTCCATGTCATTTTTTTCCATTATGTTTGAGTAAGAAGATTGAGAATCCCAGACACTTCTATCCAGCTTGATTCACCTGCCAGTGAATGTTAGACAAAATGTTTCTTATGTGATACGTTATAGTTTTTAGAAGAGATTCTCACATTACCTTTTTACAGTCAAATTAATGCTTTAAAAATCAATAGAAATTTCAACAGAAATAATAACATCAGTTTTACACAACTGTATGTAATACACTGATTGCTATAGTATATAGTTGACAAAATCATAACCACAGCGGACCATAGTATAACACATTATGTTAAACTGCTCAGAATTGCCTGTATCCTTGTATGCTGAAGAAGCTTCTCATATTCCCTTTGTGGCCTTCCAACACTTCTTTTCATCATGATGCTGTTGATATAACTATTTGATGAAGTGCTTTGAATTCTGAATGAGCAGATGTTAGCTCTATAGAAGTTATGTTATCCTCCTTGGTGGTTGGGCACATAAGTTCTAAGGGGAGGAATTGTTCAATAAATAATTAATAAGAAGAAGCTTTCCTAGGTAGATGAGAGACAGATCCTATTTAAAATGATTTTGTCTCAGTGGTTGATCTGTCTAACTCCAGGGTTATTTTATCTCAAACTTGTATTAGTTCTGCTTCAATTAGCATTTTAGTCCCCAATGGGCCACTGCTGATTAATTAGTTATTGTTCAGTAACTTCATCTTCTGGCCCTGACTCCAGCCACTCAGTCTAGTGTGTATTGATCGGCCTCTAGATCTGTGGCATGTTCTTTTTAAGGTTGCTTAAAGACTGATTGGTCTGAGTGAACCAGATATTGACCTTGGCCGCAATTCAGTGACATATTTAAGCACATGCCTACATCTAAGAAGGAGAATAATACAATAAATTCAACTAAACTATTTTTTCCTGCTTAAAGTTAGGCAGATACTTAAATACAACATTGCAGTTGGAGCTTTGGCTGGTTGTTTTGTTGGTGAAGTATCCCAGGAGGTTAGAAATGTAGGAACACTGAAACTTGGACAATTTTTTAAATCCGTCTTATCTATCTCAAACATTGAGTCATACCAGAGACCTCTTTTATACACAAGAATGGATAAATCACTCATATGAGGTGGATCTTTCTAAAAATCTGACATTTAATACTTTGTGAAGGCCCCAAAACAAAATGGTTTCAAAACATCCTGGATATTCTCTGCATTCACATAAGAGCATTTTTAGAAATGCGTGGTGATGGTGTAACAGGTTTGGTTGGTTAACTAGGCACTGTATGAACATGGAAGGTTCTCTGACCACTTTTCAACCTTTATCTTTCACAGATATTCCCAAGGTTTCTTGTAAAGAAAGGTATGTATATATAACACTGCCAGTAAAATGTTTTTTCTTTGAGTGGGACTGTGTAGGGAATGATGAGTTAGAATCAGTAACTTCCACTGTCCTCATATAAAAGACCTCACTGTAGCTGGAACATTCTATGCAGATTTAGGATGTTACAGAAAAGTGATCTTGTAATTTCATAAATGGTCATTCTAAGTGTTTGATGTTTTCTTCTTTTTATGTGTGGAAAAGATATCATAAACAAACTTTCATACAACTGCTTCATTTGCATTTTTGCTCAAATTGTATGAGAACAGTTTCAGTTTTATAGCTAACAGGCATTATAATGGTTAAGAAAGAGTAGACTCCAAAGACAACAGAAATTTAGGAAATGTCAGACTATTGCTTTGACTATGTTTATGACCTTTATTATATTTTTATTAAAAGCTAGTTAAAAATATTTTCCTTTACTTCCTTGATGTTATAACTCAAATTTTAAACCTTGGTCATGATTTGAGATAGAATAGAAACAAAATTTTGATCCCAGGCAGAGAAGGCCTCATGTAATTTGGTATCATGAACTACCTAGGCCTGTCCAATTCAACTATGGAAATGTAATTGAGGCATCTCAGTTAGGAAACAGAGCGATGTTGACTCCTTATATAAACAATGTGTTTATATATCAAAATGAAGAGGTGCTCTGAAAGGGTGACAGAATCTCAGGGGGATGTGATTTCTCTATATATGTGCCTTTCTACATCCACTATCTTTGATTGTCAGAAATATCTCTTTCATGTGCTTTTGTGTAAATGGCTACTATAACATATCTGTAGCTTTGGAGAGAGAAATTATTGCCAAAGCCCAGAAGACTGAAGTCCTATGTGCTGAGAAAGCATTGTGTGGAAGTTTCCATAGGATTTATAAGTTCAAGAGAGCTGCTGATTCTGCAGGAATGGATAGTGTCAGGAGACCAAGAGGCTGCTGACCATAGATCGGGTGCACTGATGGCAGGTTGTGTAGCTCAGGCTGTGTCCAAGAGGTCAGGGACTGCTGAATGCAGGTGAAGCCTGTAGGGTTATAAATATACATGATGAAACAGACCTCTGAGGGACTTTATAAACACCTGTATAGAAGACACCTGTGTGCCAGTGACTCTTTGTTCTTGAGTCTACTCTTGGAAATGGACTGAAAAGTGAGACCTTGACAGATAACTATGTGTGAATGCATGTGTGAATGAAGTTTGTGTGAGTGAATACAGGTATGTGTTCTGCTAATAATGTTTCTACTGATAATAACAACTTTATATATAAAAGCTTGCCTAAGAAATGTCGATTGTGATCTGTGTCTGCCCTCTGACTCAGAGAAGAGAAAATGTACAGAATGAAAGTTTTCCCAGCTTCAACATCTTAGTTAAATATCTACATTTAGGTAGAATGAATTTGGCCTTGCTACCTAGGAAACAACATATTGGAGGAAATGTTGGCTTCATTTAGCACTGCAGTAGTAGGTAAAATTTAATCAGCTACAGAAGAAAGTTAAAAGAATTCCGCAGTAGATAGGCAGAGGACACTCTTTCATCCACATTTTTCTGATCTTTATATCCCCTATTAATTTTAGAAATTACCTTGCACCTTGAAATGTTATTGGAATCAAAAAATAAGTGTAAGATTTTCTTAATTGGGATAGTATTTAACACTGAGTATCTGTGCTATCCATCTAAAAGTCCAACTTAGCTTGAGTATTCTCTAGCAAAATGTGTTGTTTATAAAACAAATTCAAATGAAACAATGCTCTTCAAAGAAAGAGTTTATCAAAACACATTTTTCATAATCAAGAACATTTGGGAATCAAGCCTAAAGAGAATAATTCATATGCTAAGTTTTTGGGTTTGATTTTTGGTTGTTTGTGGGTTTTGTTGTCAGTTTGTTGTTTTGTTAGGTTTTTTTACCTGTGAAGTGGAAAACCTAGTAGGAAACATAGAAAATAAGAAAGTAAATCTCAATTTTAATATCCTGTGAAAAATGTCCTAAGCACTTTAGATACTGTTCTTTTGGAATTACCTTTTCTGATTTATTATAAAAAAGAATTACAGAAGAGGAATGGAAACCTTTTCCAGTATAATCCTTGCAGTATAATGCTTGTCTAATTTTGAGTGAGACCTTTAATTCAGTGACTTTGTGTACAGCTGGGTTTCAGAGCATAATCCTGTACTTTTGTATCCTCAACATTCTCCAGTCTAGTGTCTTCACCTTACATTTTGTTTGTATATTCTATATAGATTTGCTGCTAAAAATGCAAACAAAAATCCTCCCCACCACCTTTTATGTGTACACATATAAAGAAAATGGTTCCAAGAATTCTCTCAAATCTTAAACTTCATAAAAAAAGATTTACTTAAAAGGATCCTTGGGGATAGACAGGAAACTCTGTAAATGGATGGAATATTGGTTTTGCATCTTATTGGATTATTTTAAGTAATTAAACCACCCTATACCTAAAGATTATAGGACAATCATTTAAATAATTTTCTTCTGCAGATATTTGTTTTGATTTTCTCATTGTCAATATGGAATAAATTGTATTAGGGACACCCACAGCATGTTAAAAAAAGAAAATTTAAATTTGGGATGTGATAGAACATTTGGCTTCACAGTTTTAGTTAATAATATTGTACTACATATAATAGCTTTCCCTATTCCAAACAATGCAAATGTTGTAGGTCTTTTACATGTTACTGGCTTCTTTGTTTTTCTGTTAAGTAATGATAGTTGAAAACTTGACCAGCAATGAAGAATGTTAACTGCATCTTTATGATTGCTGTAAGGAAAGCCAAGAAACAGCAGGATAAATAAAAATCATGTTGATTTAAATCAGTGACACTCAACCTTGAACTGCTGCGAGTCATTCCAGCATAAAGCAGAACCACCAGAAGTCACAATATATGTTTTACTAGTCTACTATACAAAAACTCATGTAAAAATTTATTATAAAATAAAGGTTAAGATATTCATCCATTGAATTACATATAATTTGCTGTACGAACAGGATTATTTATGATAGGTTCAAAGTGGTTTCCTACATTATAAATCATAAGTGAAATTCTACCGTGCTGGTAGATGAGAGTGGTTAATTGTATGGCTGGACACGCAATTGACTGAGTACAGCGTTTTCTCCTTCCGATTCAGTGAGATCAGAAAAAATATCTTCAGTCTGCAGAAGTGTCTGCAGATGCAAATACAAAAAGGGGGATTTGGGGGCATAGAATCATAGAACTGTTTTGGTTGGAAAAGACCTTTAAGATATTAAAGTCCAATCGTTAACCTAACGCTATCAAGTCCAACCACTAAATCAGGCCAATTTCTCCAGGAGAATGCTGTGGGAAATGGTGTCAAAGGCTTTACTAAAGTCTAGATAGACAACATCCACAGCTTTTCCTTCATCCACTAAGCAGGTCACCTTGTCATAGAAGGAGATCAGGTTAGTCAAACAGGACCTGCCTTTCATAAGCCCATGCTGACTGGCTTAATCACCTGGTTTTCCTGTACGTGCTGTTTGATGGCACTCAAGAGGATCTGCTCCATAACCTTCCCTGGCACCGAGGTCAGACTGACAGGCCTGTAGTTCACCAATTCCTCCTTCTAGCCCTTCTCATAAATGGGTGTCACATTGGCTAACATCCAGTCAACTGGGACCTCCCTGGTTAGCCAGGACTGCTGATAAATGATGGAAAGTGGCTTGTTGAGCACTTCCACCAGCTCCCTCAGTACCCTGGGGTGGATCCCATCCGCTCCATAGACGGGTGTATGTCTGTGTGGTGTAGCAGGTTGATAACCATTTCCTCTTGGATTGTGGGGGCTTCATTCTTCTGAAATGAAGGAAACATTTCTGACCACTTTTGCTTAAACTCCAATAAATAAAAGGTAGGGTAAGCCTTTTAGATTGAAAAACCTATTCAGAAGAGGAATCCAAGTTTCCTCTTCCACTGTAAAACATCCATATAAGTTCCTGAACCTCCCAGCAGCTGCCTTTTCCCTGCTAAAATAATAGGCATAGGATTTCTGGCTTTTGTTGTTTTCTCATTCACCAGCAAGCTAATGATACCACAATTATATGTCAGTGCATACTGATGCTAAAGAAAACACTGAAATGTTAAAAATTATAAAAGGAAGAAAAAGTACCCCTATCATGAATAAATAACAGTGCAAATCATAGATCATCTAGATCCAACCCCCCTGCCATGGACAAGGACACCCTCCACTAGACCAGGTTGCCCAAAGCCCCATCCAGCCTGGCCTCGAACACTTCCAGGGAGGGGACATCCATAGCTTCTCTGGGCAACCTTTTCCAGTGCCTCACCACCCTCACAGTAAAGAATTTCTTCCTAATGTCTAAACTAAATCTACCCTCCTTCAGCTTAAGGCCATTACCCCTTGTCCTATCACTAGATGCCCTTATAAACAGTCCCTCTCCAGCTTTCTCATAGGCCCCCTTCAGGTACTGGAAGGCTGCTATAAGGTCTCCCTGGAGCCTTCTCTTCTCCAGGCTGAACAACCCCAACAAAATGACAAACCACAAAATGACTTCTGGCCATGCTTTCCACCCACTCTGAATCTTACATAGACAGGTAGATTCACTATTTGCTTCTGTTCCTGTCCCTATGGCATATCTGCTCCTCACCATGAGGTGAGATCCAATAGAGGAGTTCCAGTACAGTGAACTGAATGTCTAGAAATTCTTTGATTTCTAGAGGTTAACTTCATCTCCGTGTTTCTGAAATTTCCTTTAGAATTTTAATTGTCAGTTGCAATTTCTGCACCTTCTTGTGCCTGAGAAAAGCTTTTTCTCCTGGATCATGTGTGTTCTTGGAGAAAATATAAACATAATGTGAATAAACAGAAAAGACCATAACAACTGCAACTTAAGTTCAAGCTATTTCACTTTCAGATTTTCTTACTTTTAGTACCTATTGTTAAGATATTGCTTAATTTTCTTTCTTGCTCTTCAGCAGAATATTGTTTATATAATGTGAGTATGTTTCAAATTTTAAGAAGAGAATTTTAATATTTTGAATGTTAACTTGTTAACAAATTATGAAATAATGCGGTTTCTGCACTTCTAATTATTTCTCATATATTTGGTGAATTTTATTTTCTTAAACTATGCATATTACAGTGCTATTAATGCCTTAGGAAATGCACATGCCCATGAATATTGTAAAGTAGCCCGTGGAAGCAATATTTTTATGTCCTCACATCACAGAATCAGTTTGTTAATTACTTTTTTAAAATTACTATTAAGCCAATTATCTCTGATCCAACAAACACTTTTGTAAAATAGCTAATTAAAAAAAATCATCAAGATGTCTCATAGAACCACCTGTTAGCATCTTTGGTCTTATAAACATCAACTATGTATCGCTTTGTCATTTTAGTTTTAAACTACAGACTTAGAATTATTACTTTCCTTGCAGACTGCTGGCTCTGTGTAGATCTGGGTAGGTGAAATAGGCATGTGTGATGGACTCAGACACACAAAAAATGTAGCTATAGAAAGCGAACTGGGGTTGGAGTAACTCACTCAAGAGCAAAACATAAGATTTCAAGCTGCCACTTTTTTTGTTATTTTCTGTCTCTGATTATGAGGGCACTGAAAGTAGGATTCATCACACAATGCAAATATATTCTCAATAAGATATTTGAGGTGTCCTCCCTAATTTTCTTATACAGTCAACTGAAAAAATAAGTGCTTCTGAGACTGAGAATTGCATGAACTATATTAGATGTGTACCCAAGGATGCAATGAATAGTGCTTTAAAACTGTTTATTTCCTTCTACTGAATATAAAAGGAGTTTACCTAAAAGTCTGATTAATTCAGCTGTATAAATCTTCACAATAGATTTCTGAAGTCAAGTGAGATAAATACTGCTTTTTGTTTGTGGGGTTTTTTGGGTGTTTTGGGGTTGGGGTTTTTTTATGTTAAAGTTGGCTCAAAGTCCATTTCTGGAAACAGTAGAAGTGTCTCTTAACACAAAGCTGAAAAACTTGGTTAGCTCTTGTTCCTGGCAAGACCTGTTTCACATTCATACTTTAGATATTTCTGGACTTCATTTTTGCCATATCTTATGATCATGTTTTCAAGTTTCAGTACTACACACATCTGCCACATTTCTGTAAGACATAAATTTAGACCAAAAGGAAGGATTCTTCCTTCTTTTTCCCAACTAGAGATATAGCTCTGATGAGAGCCATTGCCTGAGAATAGGATTCATTTCCTTTGTTTCTAGGAAGTTCAAAATTGTATCATTATAGACATCATCTCAATCACAGCATTATAGTGGAGAGAAAGTGACATAAAGAAAATTCCAGCTGCTGTGCAGACAATTGAGATCTACAAGATAAGAGAGAAAACAATTTATGATTTTGTGTATAAATAACATTTATAGTTAAAGCAACCATTTACAAGGGTGGGCTGAAATAATTTTTCATTTTATGCCTGAGGTTTGTCATGTAAAATTCAACTGCAATGTCCGGAACAAGAACAGATACTCAAAAATTCTTCCTTCCTAAGTGAATGCTCTAACCTCTAGTCACATTCAATTGTTTCAACCATGTTCTCTCTCCTTCATGTAATTTTTTTTATTTTTTTTTTTAAAGTGGAAGAGTCATAATGGGTACATTGAGGATAACTGTGCCCCATAGTATTTTACAGCATGTAGGCTGCAGTTGATTTGAAGGAGACTGAAGACTTTGCATCAATGTCAAAAACAGGGGGTGAATTGATTCTCTCATGTACTCGTCCTGGTCATCATAAACCTTGACTGCTGGAGGAAAGATGGTGTCTCATGTAGCCATTTATGAAAAGAAAGATATTGATGCTTGGTCTTTGAATGTGAGTGATTGTACCCCAACTTTAGAGGATGATTCAAGACCATGAATCCCTAGAGAATGCAAACCCTTTCAGATACCTTGACTAAAGGCAGCTGATCACAGAAGCCAACCTGTACTCTCAGTGTGCTAGTTATAGTCAACAGTCATGAATACATTTATTTTGGTTCACAGACATTTCCAAGCAAGCCCAAGCCCAATTTTTCCCTAAACTTGCTAAATTTTTCACTCTGCGTACTGGGTGAAGAGGAAGAAACCAAGTTTTTTAGCTTTGATATTTTGAATTATTCCAAATTTTAAAACCAGTATTGGAAGGAAAATCAAATGTATATAGGACCCCAGTGAAAAATATCTGAGAGGTCTACATTGATTACATTTAGTTCTGCATAAAACAACATGAGCTGGCAGTTTTTCAGAACATTGCTATCATATAGATGGATATAGACAGAATAGATAAGCATAGATATCAGTATTAACATATCTTATTAATGAAGATTTAAGCCATGCTTTACTGAAGAGTGCACAGCTCTTGATACAAGAGGAAAAGGCTCAAGCAAAGACAAATTAAACCTGAGGATATCTCATTTCTCATATGGACTTTAGAAACCATGAGAATACACTTAAATGAAAGCAGATAGGTACTGAGTTTCTCTATCTCCATACAAGAGTGTTTGAACTTCTAGTATGTGTGTAATTTAGAGGTGCAGTTGTTTCATTTCTGACAGATGTAATATTCCTGAGGTCATCAAAACGTCTCTGTCAATGCTAGCATGCTATGCACAGAGAAAGTAAAATCCATTAACACCTCAACTATTTAACAGTACACTGTGGTATACATGTGACTTCAAATACTGGTTATTGAATTGGCTGGGTGTTGGTTCAGTGATTCAGTTTCACAGCCTAAGTTAAGTAAGCTCAAGACATTTTCTGACACTTTCCTTTTTAACAAAGTCTCTTTAAAATCAGAATCTCTTTTAAAGAGAAGTAAGTACTTTGCACAGGTGGCAAGGAGGAGAGAATTATTTCTGCAGAACACAAACTTAAGACAAAATCGGTAATAAATAATTTTCTTTCTTGCTGAATTTTTCAAAGTGGAGCTCAAAGACACTAAAAATAAGCATCTATATTAAATCCAGCAAGATTCTTTACTTAAATCAGAAAGAACTGGTGTGTGTCAATATCTTTATAGGCAGATAAGGGAGAGGGCAAGAAAAACAAGTTATATAGGTAACAAAAATTTACATTTTTTTATGAATTATATTCTTCTTTTTTTTTAACAAAAAATTAAACTTTTATCTGTATGTCATCAGTCTGGCAGAAAATTCCTCCTGTCTCTTCAGTAATGCCACTCAGTGGAACTGCATATTGATTGAAAAGAATTTGTTACTCTGAAATAAAATCGAATATACAGCATATCAGCAAAATCAGGCAAAAATTCCTGTTATTGAATTCTTAGGTATTAAGGATTATTATTATGTAGACAAAGAAATGCAAAAACCAGAAACCAAACCAAAATCAAAACAATATGCTTAGATGAGATGCTTCTATAAATTCAAATATCCCGAAGGAATATACCAATTCAATAGCAATTCATTTGCACTGGTGGACAACAAAAAAGAAAATGGACTTCACACAAAGATGTTCATGTTGAGGACCTTGATGTTTGTGAAATAAATTTGTCTCCTTCAACACTGATAAACTCTACTTTGTTTCTGTACTGCTGATAATGTGTATTCCTCCTACACATTTTGCAGATGACATCTAAAACTTTTTAAGCACCAGAAAGCATGAGGCACCAAGGTCAGACCTCAGCTGAACTGTTGTCTAACCGCTTTGAGCCAAATGAATGCATATGAGTTATTGCACTTAAAGGTACCATTTGTGTCAAAGTAAATATGTCCTCAGATAGCTTTTTTCTTTTTCCATCAAGTTCAGTCAAATTTCACTACATAGTATCCAACGATAACCTATCCACAAGTTCCGGCCTGTTGGTGTTCTCTAATGGATGTTGTAATTTATCCATTTCTAACTCCGTGTACACCTAAATGAGAATGACCCATGGAGTCATTTTAATTAAAACTGCAATTGCCCACTTGTTTGCCTCTCTGATTCATGTATCTTTACTAGTCCGTTGACAAAACAAGCTATATATATGTGTGAATGCAGTTTTTAAAATTTAAATTTCATCAATAGAAAACTTGCAAACAAAAACCTCTTTAATAAATTCATGCTATTTCCAGCCCTAGGAAACAACCTGATTTAGTCAAAACTGGAGATTGTCAGCATTGATTATTTTACTGTTCCTTTGAAGATATTTATCTTCCTTTTTAAAAAAAATTTCATAGAGTACCTTAATCAGTCCTTTTATCCAGATAGATAAAAAGATCACTCCATTTTAATTATCAGCTTCCTTGTTTCAACAATTTTCAAAGGTGTAAAATGTGTATTCTAAAGATTGAAGTAAAATTAGTACCACCTGGTCCATTAGTATTTCTACATGTAGCAACAAGCAGCAGATCATAAGTCCTTTCAAAAACTCTTTCAGAAAAGAAGTTATTTTAGAAAAAATAATGTATCTTTACCTGAGTAAACAACATTCAGAGAATATGTACAGAAAGGAAAAACTTTTCAACCAGAAGCTAAGCTACAGAGAAAAAAGAAATTTCTCACAGTTATTGAGGAAGTATTTTTTATAACACCTGAATTACTGTTCATACTCTTGTCAGCCAAAATACTCTGTGATATAAAATTATCGTGCCTACCTCCATGGTATTCTTATGGTAAAAAAAATGCAGTAAAGAACTATATGAAAATAAATTAAAGGAAAACTTTCATTCGATAGCTACGAAGGACAGTGGAAGTTCTGTCTTACTGAGAAGAACTCATATAATTGGTCTTGTTCAAAACAGCAGAATAGATCTCTTGACTCAAATGTTAAAAAGCCAAAACCACTGATTAAAAGTAGTGTTTACAAATAATAGAGTACATAAAGAATGTCAAACGTGCCATTATGGATCACACACAGAGTGACACTTCTAGAGCACGGGGATTGGACCAGATGACCTCTAGAGAGTCCTTTCCAACCTCAGCCTTTCTATGATTCTGTGATTCTGTATGGGTTGAGGGATTTGACTTTTATGACCATGGGACTCATTCTCAGGATTAAAGACTCCTAGGAAGAGATGGAAGCCACCTGACCAAGTGCGGCATAAGCATTTTTGCTTACAGACTAGGCAACCACCTGGGAAGAGCTTTAGGCAAAGAAAGACTACATTGATGGACAAGGGAAGAGCTACAGGTGTTGTCTTAATGTTCAGATGGAAGTAAGTGATGAATGGTGTCACTCAGGGGTCCATATTGGGACCAGAACTCTTTAATATCTTCATCAATGACATAGAGGGATCGAGTGCACCCTCAGCAAACTTGAAAATGACATCAAACTGAGCAGTGCAGTTCACATGCCTGAGGGATGGGATGTCAATCACAGGGACCTGGACAAGCTCAAGAAGTGGGCCCATGTGAACCTCATGAGTTTCAACAAGGTCAAGTACAAGGTCCTGTGCCTGGGTTGGGGCAACTCCTGGTATCAAAACAGGCTGGCTGATGAAGGGATTGAGAGCAGCCCTGCAGAGAAAGACTTACATATGGCATACAGATGGATGAGAAGGTGGACATGAGCCAGCAATTTGTGCTTGAAGCCCAGAAAGCCAACTGTATCCTGGGCTGCATCAAAAGAAGCTTGGCCAGCAGGTCAAGGGACATGGTTCTCGCCCTCTAATCTGCTCTCGTGAAACCCTACCTGGAGTACTGTGTCCAGTTCTGGAGACCTCACCACAGGAAAGACATGGATCTGTTGGAGCAGGTCCAGAGGAGGGCCACAAAAATTATCATAGAGGTGGAACATCTCTCCCATGAGGAAAGGTTGAGAGAGTGGGGGTTGCTGAGCCTGGAGAAGAGAAGGCTCCAAGGACACCTTGATGCAGCCTTTCAATACTTAAAGGGGGCTTATAAGAAAGATGGGGAAACTTTTTAGCAGGGCCTGTAGTGACAGGACAAGGAGTAATGGTTTTAACGTAAAAGACGTTAGATTTAGACTAGATATAAGGAAGCAATTTTTTACAATGAGGTGTGGAAACATTGGAACAGGTTGCCCAGAGAGGTAGTAGATGCCCCATCCCTGGAAACATTCAAGGTTAGGATGGATGGGGCTTTGAGCAACCTGATCTAGCTGAAGATGTCCCTTCTCATTGACAGGGGGTTGGCCTGTTTAAAGGTCCCTTCCAACTTAAACAAGTCTATGATGATCAATAAACGAGGGTTTCACAGGCTCCACGTAATGTCTGTACATAAAAATAATGAAATGCCAAGAAAACAGCATGATGGAGAAAAGCTTTTTCACTTTGCCTGGAAAATCACCATCAGCAGGTGTCTATTACCTGCGCACTAATGCATTCAGCCTGGGGAATAAATGGAAGGAAATAAAGATATGAATGCTGTTTCAGGGCTCTTATATTGGAATTACAGGGACAGGGTTGCATAGCTCATGTCTAAAGTGCTGCAATGGAAGGATACAGGATCTTTAGGAAGGACAGAAAAGAAAGACATGAACCTGTTGGGGCAGATCCAGAGGAGGGCCACGAAGATGATTAGAGGGCTGGAGCATCTCTTCTGTGAAGACAGGCTGAGAGAGCTGGGGTTGTTCAGCCTGGAGAAGAGAAGGCTCTGGGGAGATCTAAAGGGTGCCTACAAGAAAGCTGGAGAGGGATTGTTTACAAGGGCATTTAGTCATAGGACAAGCGGTAATGGTTTTAAAATGAAGGAAGATAGATTTAGATTAGATATTAGGAATAAATTCTTTACTGGGAAGGTAGTGAGACACTGGAACAGGTTTCCCAGAGAAGCTGTGGATGCCCCCTCCCTGGAAGTGTTCAAGGCCAGGTTGGATGGGGCTTTGGGCAACCTGGTCTAGTGGAGAGTGTCCACTGGCAGAGTGGTTGGAACTAGACCATCTTTAACATCCATTCTATGATTCTATGATTCTATGATTCTATGATGACAGGGTAGCATGGCAAGAAAAGGGTATGGCTTTCTATGAGCAAGCAGCTGGGATACTTACAGTTCTGCCTTGGGATGAGTGATGAGCCAGTAAGAGTTTATGGGTCAGCATTAAAAGGCAGACCAACCTGGACAATGTTGTGGTGGATGTCTCCCACAGATCATCCAAGCAGTAGTAGATAAGTCCTTCTTCAGACAACTGGAAAAAGCCTCACATTTGCAGGCTCAGGTCCTCACAGCAGCCTTGAACCACTCTGCTCTCTACTGGAAGGTCAACATAGCAGGACACAAGTAATAGTGATAGGACAAGGAGTAATGGGTTTAAGCTAAAGGAGGGTAGATTTAAATGAGATGTTAGAAAGAAATTCTTTACTGTGAGGGTGGTCCAGCACTGGAACAGGTTGCCCAGAGAAGCTGTGGAGTCTCCATTCTTGGAGACAGTGCAAATCTGACTGGACACAGTCCTGAACAACCTACTCTAGCTAACCTAGCTTTGCGCAGGGGATTAGACTGGATCTCCAGGGATGCCATCCAACCTCAGTTCTGTGATTCCATGATATGCTTAAAGAACACCTGTACCTTGTAGGGGAAAAAAAACCTATGAGGGCTTTCTGGAAGTCTGCTTTTGTGTAGCATTGGAAGAAATCAAAATCCTGAGGGTTTTATTTGCTTTCAAAATAGAGGTAGGGTCATAGAATCATAGAATCATAGAATGGTTTGGGTTGGAAGGGACCTTAAAGATCATCTAGTTCCAACCCACCTGCCACAGGCAGGGACACCCTCCACTAGACCAGGTTGCCCACAGCCCCATCCAACCTGGTCTTAAACACCTCCAGGGATGGAGCCTCCACAACCTCTCTGGGCAGCCTGTTCCACTGCCTCACCACCCTCACAGTAAAGAATTTCTTTCTAACATCTCATTTAAATCTACCCTCCTTTAGCTTAAACCCATTACTCCTTGTCCTATCACTATACTCCCTGATAAACAGTCCCTCTCCATCTTTCCTGTAGGCCCCTTCAGGTACTGGAAGGCCACGATTAGGTCTCCCTGGAGTTGTCTCTTCTCCAGGCTGAGCAATCCCAACTCTCTCAGTCTGTCCTCATAGGAGAGGTGCTCCAGCCCTCTGATCAACTTCGTGGCACTCCTCTGGACTCTCTCCAACAGCTCAATGTCTTTCCTAATGTCAATGAGTCAACTGAGTAAAACCAAAGGGCTAGAGCCAGAGGACAAATTACTTATAAAGACGGCCAAGTTCAACAGGAATTAGGCCTCTTCTATCCTGCTTCAAACCTCAAGAAAAAAAATTGTAGGTGGAGCACCATGAAGTTGGTCTTGTGCTGGGGAAGATTTACCAAAAATAACTAGTTTTCTGGTTTTGCTGCAGGTAGTCATATTGATGCTGTTGTAGACTGACTTTTTCATCTACCAAAACTCATTAAAGAATGCAAATGATTCCTTAAAGTCAACATAATTTTGATTTTAATCTTTCATAGGCAATAACTGTGACTTTACTGATGCTCTCGGCTTATCTAATGGAAAATCAGGCTGTTTTTCTCGTACTAGCAATGACACTAGTTTATACACATCAGTTAAGTACTAAAGAAGAATGTAACATACAGTTTGTTCTTTGAATGCTACAGTAGCACATTCTTTGCAGTTGTAACTTACTTGATATTAAGTTGGAGTGCTTTCAATATTACTGAAAATGCTTTCATTACATGAAAGGAACAGCAAGCACTGTTTTATAACAGACTGCAAAAGTACACAAGCATTTTCATACCACTTTCTGATAAGACCTGTCAAAATGGTGCCCTATAGCTTGTTTCTAAATGTAAGACATTGATAGTTGTAGTCCAGTATTGCCAGTGAAGATGGAAAAGCTTTAAAGATTCAACCTGATTAACTTTTCATAAATGAAGTACCTCACTGAAGTCATGTATGGAACTACATAGATGGGAATGGTCTATGTGGGAATGCAAGAACTGAATTGGTGACCCCTTAGCGTAAACACTTTTAAGAAAATCTATTACTGTTATGCTACCACTGAAAAGATTTTCCTAGAAACATAGTTTCTAGGTAAGATTACAGACTAAAACATTTTAAAATTTTCCTCTGACTGGAGATGAAAAGGAACAAACACTTACATAAGAGAAAGACTTCAGTTACTGAATATTCAGATCTTTACAACCTTGGTTTTTTTGTTCTCCAAAATTCCTCTATTTTGAGTGTCTTCTCTTTCACTCCATCCTTGTCCTGCACCCCCCTTCATTTCAGTCTTTCTCACAGTAATATCACAATATAATTTTATTTTGAGAGTGTCCCTCAGTTGTTTTCCCATTTTCTACTTCAATTTCAAATTCATTGCATACAGAAACTAAGCAAACAAACCCCTCTCTTTACAACTAAGAGTTTGTATTATCTAATAAGAACAAACTGTGGCAAACATTCCTTGACACTTCTCTTTAATTAGAAGTTTGATCAACATGGGAGTCTGAAAGAGATTACTTGCACCCAGGATTTCCAGATGTTGTTCTAGAACACTGAGCATCAAACAGAGGTTCAACAATAGTTCAAAGGTTCAAAGGCTCATTCTTGCAGTTGTGAACTACTAGTTCTGCTTAATCATGTTTTTTGCAACAATGTCTAAGACTTAATTAAGAATAGACCCTATTTGGGGCAGTTAAAGAGCCATTTACATTCAAATATTCTCATCTGAAATGAAAAAAAAAATGTTATATCTCCTTCCTGTCATGCAAAATTTAAATAGTTAAATAAAACTTTAAAATTAAATACATTTTTTGGACAATACATTTTTTCCCAGTATGCTTGATGGGAAATAGTGACCCAACACAGCTAAGTAACAAATCTAACCTTCCAATAATTACACCTTCCACTCTCCAAGCCCCCCAACACACCACGGACACACATGCACAAACACACTTCTTAAAGAAATTAAAAAACTATTCTGTATAACATAAGGTATGTTTGTCTTTTCCTGGAATTTTTTTCATTCTTACCCAAGACAGACTTTTTTGGTCATTTTAGACCTTGCTTTAGCATGAATTAGTATCTATAACCACAGAAATATTTTGCTTAAACATTACTCAAAGTAGGACTCTTACAAGACCTGGTCAACAGAGATATTCTTCTAACAAAGTTGAGAGAGTGATAGGAGAGAAATGGTCCTGGAAAATACCGGGAAAAAAAGGAAAAGAAAGGGAGAAGTATAGGTTTACTGAGTGGTAAGGATGGTAATGTAAATGGTAGGATAGAGTGTAAAAACTTAAGTGAAGAGGCTAATGTAAAATAATATGCTGTTATTTTAACCAGTCTGTAAAAGGAAAGTAATGCCTTGCCTGTTAGCTCTTGAATGTGTTAGTGTCATGCCTTGTACACACTAAAATTGTCCTTGCCAGAGCCTGTTGTCATTCCTTGTGAAAGAACTGTGATCCTCAGACAGCAAATGTAGTAGACCAGAGGCAATCTGTGATACAACACTGACAGAAGGAACTATAGAACCCTAGGGAAACAGTGGTCATTAACAGAGTACACAAAAGTAGTCACAGATAAGCATTACACTTGCTGTTCTTTGGAGAAAGAAAAAAAAAAAAAAAAAAAAAAAAAAAAAAAAAGGACAACTGTAAAAAAATCCCAGTGTCCTAACCTTACAGTAAAACCAATACTTCTAGTATACAGAGGCTCCCGTTAAGTACAACAAACAGAGATACACTTGTAATATGCATGTAGAAATATAGATAGAATATCTTTTTTCCACAGAATATTTATACTTTTATCCCTGAGGAGAAATGCAATGTTTACTTGGTGAGAAGCAGAATTAGTAGAAAAGTAGCTTTCTTATAATAAACAAAGCTCAAAAAACTTCACCAAAATTCTTTTAAGCTTTTTAGATCTGCTTCTCTATTGGTCCATACTCTATATAGTTCACATCTGAATAAAGAGAAAGAAAAGTGAATGTAATAAGCCACCAAAATTAGACTTTTCATATTCCTTTGCCAAAATGACAGAGTAAACAATAAAGCAAACTTGGATGCAAAGTATAATTTTTAATATTCTAGCTCTGGTTCTAATGAATTATAAATGGGTGAGTCTAAATCCCAACTCAAGCTCTCAAGAACTGTAGAGACTTTTTTTTTTTTTTTCCCCCTTTTATGATCATCTCTGCTTTGTGATAATGCTTTGATTAGAGTAACAACTGACTTAGGCTGTAGTTCAATTTTTCAACACTGTTTGCATTAGAAACTATTTAAGCATCTTCCCTGCTCCCTCTCCAGCCATTTATTCCCATGTTCCTCTTGCAGTTCAACGCTTCTTCAATTGAACCTGTGCAGCATACTGGGAGACACATAAGGGACTATGACTCTAATCCAGATCAGTGAAATGATAAGTTAAAATCCTCACCATCCACATACATTTTTTTTGGCAGTAGAAACAATGTTCTAAATATACTTTCTTCAGACGCAAAGCTATTTTAGGAGATACACTTCCCCAGTCATTTAATCTCATGCTTCGCCACTATGGATCACCCTACGAGCTCGGAAGCTGTATTGTAATGAAAGACTTTATTGTTGTAGATTTTATTTTAATTTTACCCAGACTGCTGGTTTATAGTGCATTATTATAAATCAATTCTATCCATACAAATAATATGCAGTACAAAAACAAAAGATAAAGGATACAACAAGGGAAACATATAGTTATTAAGTGTCTTTTGCCACCAGAGAAAATTATATCAAACTAAACCTTGAGGTGACTAGCCCAGTCTGAGAAATATAGTGTGTTAAGTATAGGACTTCAGTGAGTGAATTCAGAGGTTTTTTAAAAGATTCTAAATCTGGCAACTTCTATCACTGATTTTTTATACCTTCCTTTAATTGTTGTTCTGATGAAGTTACAAAGAATTTGATGGGATGATGTGCTGAATTATCTTAACTATGAACAATATGTCATTGATAAAAATGTTATGTTAAATCCCCAGTAAAAAATCTTCATGGACAGAGTCATTATATTGAAAGAGCTGCCCAAGTGTTGCCTGAGAACAGCTTGGTTTATGTACTTATGTTTTTATTAAGGTTTTAGTGCAGACTTTCTGTTGTAACAACTTGAACTCAAGACTTGGAGGATGATTCTATTTCTTTTAGAAATTTTAATGGTTATTACTAGAATAAAACATCAAGTCCTTAACTGGGATCTTATTCCTGGAAAACTTACATGTACCAGCAAGACAATTCATGTAAACAGTTGCACCAGGGGAAATATATAGAGGTTACTTACCTGAATGCAAAAATGTTCAACATTTTTAAAGTTTGAGAATGATTGAAAGATTTAATTGAAAAATGAATCTTTCATTCATGCACTTAAATAGGTATTGCAAATAGAGTGATGCAATTTTGTTATTTCATTAGTTGAAAAACACAGCTGTAACAATTTCAATATATTATTTCATTGATAACTATGGATATACTCCTAAGAAATTGGCAGGAAAAAAGTTACAATGTTCTTTCTTTTCATGTGATTAAGTCTCCTCTCATTTGTACTTTGTTATGCTTTAAAACTTATCATCTGTTGTTCTTCTGGGCACCTTCAATATATTCATACAGCTGAGTAGTGAAACTGAATAACAAAGCCAATTTAGTGCTAGATACTCAATAGGTCCATGGAGAGAAGATTTTGGAAAAAAACCCCAAACAAAAAACTTTTGTATTTTGCAGTTGTATTTTGATAGCTAATGTATTTGGTTTGCATGGCAAAGTTTTGGTAGCAAGGGAGGGTGCTACAGGGGTGGCTTCTGTGAGAAGCTGCTAGAAGATTCCCCCATGTCCGATAGGGCCAATGACAGCTGGCTCCAAGACAGACCCACCACTAGCCAAGGCCAAGCCCATCAGCGCGGTGGTAGTGCCTCTGGGATAAGACAGTTAAGAAGGGGGAAAAAAAACCAACCCTGAGCAACACCAAGAGCAATTGCAGCCAGAGCAAGGAGTGAGAATATGTGAGATGAACAAATCTGCAGACGCCAAAGTCAGTGAAGAACGAGGAGGAGGAGGTGCTCCAGGCACCAGAGCAGACATTCCCCTGCAGCCCATGGAGAAGACCATGGTGAGGCAGGCTGTCCCCATGCAGCCCATGGAGGAAGGATGAGGGGGTGTAGAGATTCCACCTGCAGCTCGTGGAGGACCCCACACTGGAGCAGGTGGAAGCCTGAAGGAGGCTGTCACCCTGTGGGGGACCCACACTGGAGCAGTCTGTTTCTGAAGAACTGCAGCCTGTGGAAATGGTGGAAAGGACCCACACTAGAGCGGTTTGTGAAGAACTGTAGCCTGTGGGAAGGACCCATGTTAGAGAAGTTCATGGAGTACTTTCTCCCCCTGTGCTGCTGAGGGGGGAGGAGGTAGAGAAAATCAGGAGTGAAGTTAAGCCTTGGAAGAAGGAAGGGGTAAGCAGACCTGGTTTTAAGATTTAGAGTTTTTTCTTATTATCCTACTCTGATTTGATTTGCAATAAATTAAATTAATTTTCCTCAAGTCAAGTCTGTTTTGCCTATGATGGTAATTGGTGAGTGATCTCTCCCTGTCCTTATCTCAACCGATGAGCCTTTCATCATAATTTTCTTCACCTGTCCAGAGAGGCTTTGGTGGGAACCTGGTATCCAGCCAGGTCTAACCCACCACAGTTGATCAAGAAGAAATATTTATCAAGAGTAGATGGAAGAGCTATTTTCTTTCCCTACAGCCAAGACTACAATATGACTGAGATCATGACGTAAAGGGCTAATTTTGCTTATTCTTATTCCTCTGTCTAGTTTAATGGTTGGATAAACCCAGCTAACCTTCTCAGATGCTGGATTAAATAATTAACTACTTACTTTGATATAAGAATGACTGCTATCTTAGCCTTTTGACAAAAATTAAAGAATTTAGCATTGTATTTCTTTCTGAAAACCTAGCTAATTAATTTCAAAGGCTTCAGACTGGTGATTATTACACATTGTAAGCAACTCTGTTAGTATTTTATTGTACCTTGGAAAGATGATCCAGTATATATAATTCTAAATTATTATTTAAGGTTTAAAAGCCAAATTAAATTAAACCACAAGTGTGGTGGAAGAAATACATTTTGAGAATAGAATGTTACCTATTTTGCCTTAAGTGTTTCTACTTTTTGATGTCCAGCTTTATCAAACAGAAGGAAATTGCAATTCAATCTTCATAGAGAATGTTTCAAAACTGGATAGGCAGAACTGGTTTTTTTTTAAATTTAATAAATAAATGTTGCTGTTGTGCAAAGTACCAAATGGCTTCAGCCTTTAAAGATAACAGATACTGAGAATGTTTCTGGCAATATATAAAAAAGTTAAATATTTTATAATTAATATTTCTAAAGAACCCAAATAAAAAAAGAAAACCAAGAATAAGTTCAATTAAACTGTCAGTATACTGATTGTATATTCAGTCTAAAGAAATTTTAATAAGAAAGTAAGAGAGCATCAATATTAAAAGAGATTAATCACAAGAAAAGAAAGGACACCAATATGACAGATATATAGTAATGGTAATTTGCTTTTTAGGGATTAGTTCTTCTCCCCTTTGAATACAACATCTTGCCCTCTGTCCTCTACCTATTATTATGTTATTACACATCAAAAAAGAACCTGGGGAAATGCATGTTGAGCTTAATACATCTTCCATTGAAAATGTTCACTAAGAATCTCTTAATGAAGTGTTAAAGAAAGCTAAAATTCCTTGTAGCTCAAATGCATTAGAATTACTTAACTGTAGAGGTGGATCACTTCGTATTAATTTATTTTTATTGTTTTTTTTTTTTTCTAATTCAAGCAATAAATAAGAATTCTAGACATTCATTTAATTAGAGACTGAGATAACACTAATATTACTTCATTCAAAATGAATTTTGTTTAGTATATGAATCAGAATCTAAGAATAAGATTATAAGAATGTCTTGTAGCAATTGTACACGGTAAATGTCACCCAGCCAGCAAACTATTAAAGCAGATATAGGCAATTCTAAAAAAAATCTTTACAGTCCAAGACAGTAAGATATATTTAAAACAAATCTATTAGCAATTCATCTCTGAAAAATCTTTCCATTTGATGTTTAAAGACTGTGAAATGGCTTAGATATTTGAGAGTTAGACAATGATATTGTTTACTTTCTTTACTTACCATTGCTCTACAGTATATTTCATTCTTTGTGGTTAGACAGTAGGAAGGAGGGCTGTCTGCCTGGTCATTGCTACCAGATGGGGAACTTTTCTCCATCCTTTCTACTGGATGGAACATTTGCCTAGGGATTTTTGATGGAATTCATATTAGTCAGCTATGCTCCATCTAGAATATGAAGAACTGATTAGTCCTAAAAAACTCTTGCACGCTGCTTCTTAGATTTTCCTCTTTTCCAATTTGTCAAAATCAATTTGAATTCTAACTGTGTCTCCCACGTACATGGAGGTTTTACTCATTTTGTGCTATCTGGAAATTTAATATTCCTTCTCACTCAAGTCATTAGTGCAACTATTGAATCAAATCTATAAAGGGAATATTTCCTTCCATTTTGACAGCTCACATCCACATGTGAGGCAAGATTCTTAGCTCCTAACAGCTTGAATATGTTTGTTGTGTTAAACAGTCCTGAGGCGAAAGGACAAGAATTCTGTAGTCTCAAGTAACTGTCTTAGCAGGATAATAATTCTCTCATAGAGTACTGACTCCTTTTCTGAACAGAAATCTTCCTTTCGTAAGATGATTGTGTGTGCTTGTGCTTTAAATACCTTAAAATGTCACAGTTAAACTACTTTCTGGGGAAACAGAAGTTTTAACAGTACAAACTGAAGAAGAATTTAAACCTAATCTTCTACCTTCTAGGTAACTATTATTTTATTTTTATTTATAGCCCAAAGAAAGGGCTTCTTTTCCAGCTATATTTTAAAAGAAAGTGGTGGCTACTTTGTTTGAAATCCAGTCATATCAAAGTGTTTTTGGGAAATGTCCACTGTATTGGTGATGTCTGCATCATTTGCCTGTTTGGCTATAGTACCAGAGAATGGTCCTGGTCCATTATAATTTCTACAGAGACAAAATCAAAGAATCCCATCAATTCAAATAGCCAATAGTCTAGTGGTGTAGGCACTCACATGCAACATCAGCAAGCCAGTTCCTAAAAGAATGTTTGTGTCCTTTGTCACAGACAGTCATAACTGGAACTGAGCTTCTTTGGCCTGGACGTTCACTGGTGTGATATACTATTTCACAGTAAATGTGAAGTAGGTAAGAAAGAAATGCAGTTGCACTAGCAAAGTCTCACTAAACAAACAATTCAGCCTTAGCACCACATAGCACCAAAATTATATTACCTCTGCGGTCAAATGAGTACTACTCAATGAACATGACTTCACATTTACTCAAGTTGTGTCCAGTTTTGGGCTCCCCAGTTCAAGAAAGACGGGGAACTACTGGAGAGTGTCCAGCGGAGGGCTATGAGGGTGATTAGGGGACTGGAGCATCTCTCATATGAGGAAAGGTTGAGAGCGCTGGGTCTGTTTAGTCTGGAGAAGAGAAGACTGAGAGGGGATCTCATCAACACTTATAAATATCTAAAGGGTGGATGTCTAGAGGAAGGGGCCAGACTCTTCTCAGTGGTGCTCAGTGACAGGACAAGGGGCAACGGGCACAAACTGGAACACAGGAGGTTCCATCTCAATATGAGGAAAAACTTCTTTACTTTGAGGGTGACCAAGCACTGGAACAGGCTGCCCAGAGAGGTTCTGGAGTCTCCTTCTCTGGAGATATTCAAAACCCACCTGGAAGCAATCCTGTGCAACATGCTCTAAGTGATCCTGATCTAGCAGGAGGGTTGGACTAGATGATCTCTAGAGGTCCCTTCGAACATCCACCAATCTGTGAATCCGTGAATCTGTGAATCAAGTTGACCCAGTGAGGAATTTCTTCACTCAGTAATTGTGTTGTAAATGGCTCTGGAAACAAACAAACAAACATACATTTATTTTGATTCTCCTGTGGGTTTTTTTAAGGTGTTTTGTTTCCATTGTGAGCCTGGACTGAAGAAGTCTTTCCTTTTCAAGACAATTTTTCAATATCAGAGTATTTTCAATAAGGGTAAATATTTGTGAAGAGTTGGATTTTTCTGATGAGGACAACTTCATTGGCATATTCACGATGAGTGCTGTTGAACACTTTGTTCAGAAAGTACATAGTGTATTAAGGAAGGAAATGGGTTGACTGGGGAGATGCAAAACTACTTAAGGAAAAATATATCCTACCATAAGAAGCAAACAGAGAGAGAAGGAATCAGAGAATGCAAAAATATGAAAACTTCTGATTATGGATGAGAGTGTTACAGATTCAGTGTTATTCAATCAAGTAACTCACACAATATTCAATATCTGAATTGAGATTTGTTTATGCTTTACTGTTCCTCAAAATAACATCCATTCCCCATTGATTTAAGTTTGACCTATATTTTATAGATTAAGAAATTCAAATGAAGACTAAACATACTTGTTAAAATTATTTTCCTAAGTTCTTTGTACAGTACTGAAGGAATATTTAAATGGAGAATGAAGCTGTACTGCTAACGATATTTTTAGATTACAGTTGGAATGTTCAAAGCAAAAACATCTTAAAAAAACCCCAACAAATTCAAAGAATATAATTTATTCATATGATTTTTGGAGTAAAATATTTTCTGAAGAAAACATCCATCCTAAAGCCACAAACACAATAAAAAGAGGGTGCCTAAAGAAGGATATTATTCTTATTTTTTACATGGATACTGAGAAACAGAACATCTGAAGAATGTGTTAAAAGTTATACATAGGTTATTACCACATAGCACAAAGTGATTGAAATGGATTTGTGAAGCAAAACAGTTGGTGCTGAGGACCAAGAATCCAAATTATACACATTTCAGAATTTCATTCTAACTTGGTTTTGTGCACTAAATACTCATCAGCAGTCAGAGTTCACAAGCTGCACTCATGGGGAGTTTCTTACAGTTTATTTTTGTGAAAGAAAAGTTGCTCACTCTAAAAGCACTCTAGGAAGTGCAGAGTTGGAGGTGTAAGGAGGTGGGGATGACTGGAAGTTGTGGGGATTTTTTTGTGGTTTTGTTTTTGTTTTTGTTTTTCAAATATACACTAGAATTTGATCTAAAATGTTAATGTAGAGGCATCCATGAGGGTAAGAAAGAGCTTAAAGTAGAATTTCAATCCCAGAAATCAGTTCTTCTCTTTTCTTAAGAGAAAAGTTCTTCTGATTAAAAATGTTGATGTTTACTTCATGGAACTTTCTTTCTGTCTTAATCTCAGTGTTCATACTTTGAAGATTTGCTTTTTGCTTCTTATTAAACTCCATTTAAGTGACTTGTTTTAAGGAATATCTGTAGTAACTTTCTGGGGCATCCTGTCTCATTCCCCCAGACCTCATACAACTTTCTGGGTCAGCTGCATGTGGGACTGTGCTGCAATTTCCATTTCAATCACAGATCTAAGTTTTCACTCTTTGGAAGCTACTGTGTGCAAAATTGTTGATATGTGCCCAAACCAGGTATGGAAGTGAGTGTCAAGGCTCTGAGTGCATTGCTCCAGCTGGAGGGGTTTGGCTGCAGGAGTCAGCTCTGAGCCCATCTCACAGAGGGGAGCAGCACTGCCAAACTCTTGCCGTGGCTGTTCTGTGCATGGGAGTAGCAAGCTTGCTGTAGAATTCAGATGTGTACATCAACAACAACAAAAACTCCATAAGGCTGAGGAAAGCAAATAGTGCATCTTTTTCAGCATTTAACTTTGGGAAGTAAGTTTCCCTTCATTGCTTTTCATTTCTTTGTTTTGCTTTGGGTTTTGTTGTTGTTGTTTCTGGGAGTATTTCTTGATAATTCTACATATTTATTATTTTAAATATAATCAACCATTAGAATTGATTTTTATTATTATTTTTATGATTTTTAGGATAAGCTTTTACTCTACAGGTCTTCTTTTATTCTTCATAAACTTTTCTTCAGAAGAATAAGTTCAATAAAACAACATCTCACCTAGCTTGTCTTAAAAGCCGTAAATTTGTTGATAAATTGTGGCAATAAACGATTATAGAATTAAGTATTCAAAATAAAAGGAGAAATATAATTTTGTCTTTAATTATGGTCATGTTATTAATAATGATACAGCATTTTACATCTTCAAAGTATTCTGCAAGCAATTGCTAATTAAACCTCACAAGACTTCTGTGAATTCTTTCTGCATTATTAATACTATTATGCAAGTTTTCTAGCTAAAGCCCTAAGGACTAGAATCCTAACAGGGATTTAGGCAGCACGAATCTCTTCAAAATTAGTCAATATTGCTGTTCACAAAAGTCCCATCTATCCTTGCATGTGAAGTCTCTAGCTGGTTAAATTTCTGCTGATAATGTTTCCAAATACTGGCTCACCTTTGCCAGCAAAGGTAGGAGGAAGCAGCTGTCTGTTCCACTGCTCCGCCTGAGATTACCAAGCCGAACTGATTGTGTATCTTCTCCTTACCCTTTGAAGTTTAATAATTGATCTTAATTACCAAAACCTTCAATTTTAATTATTGTTCTAGGTTAAAGAGCAGAGGAACAAATAAGTGTTCTATTCATACAAGTTTAATCAGCCACAGCAATGAGTTCTTCGTAATTTTTTAGGAATATACATGGGTAGAATTGCCTAAATCCTGAAAAGAGTCAAATCCCTGTATTTTGCTAAAAGGAGCTAGCTTTACTTTTTTATCCGCTAGATAAATACTCCAACAATTGGAATACAGCAACTATTAAGATTTTAGATCGAAATTGTTTACTTTCTGTGTCAGAGTTAAGAGATAAATTAATGAAGAGCAAGAACACTTGTCTCTTTCAATGCCCTAACTACTGAGATGATTATTTGAACAATCAACACACTTTTCCTTTGAATACTTATTTATTCCAAGTGTTCCTTGGCTTCTACCATTATGATTTCTTAGGGCTTCTGAAAATTTGGTGTTGCAACAAATAAGCCTTGCAAAAACTAAGGTCCTCTTTGAGTCTAGCTAAAACGTAGAAAGATGATTACTCACTTACTAAAATTAATTTACTTCACATAAACACTGCTGGCATATATCTGTGTGGTTCTACATTACATTCTCAGAAGAGAAATTTCATATATTTAAGCATGAAGGACCATATCAGAAGTCATCATCATGAGTGTTCCAGTGATTCCAACAGAAATAGATTTTAGAAGGTAAAATTTCAACATGCATTCACTCATTTGCATATTGTACTTATTAGAAAATTTATACTTTAAGTTAAAAGTCTTGAGGTTCCTTTCAGCCTTTTTCATCTTTTGATCCTGTGTCATCAGTTATCAGTCACTCAGGAAGAGGGTACATTGGACACAGGGTCATTGCAGCTTGTATTATTGAATCTGGGCCTCTGCTACTATCAATAGCACTGTCTTGTTAAAAATATTATTTAATTAAAATCTGCTAGATTATTCCTTTTACTATCCCTTTAATATTTCTTTAATAATCTCTTTCAAACTAATAATTACTGTAAGAATTTTACTTATTTTGTTTTTCTAGACTAAGCATATGAAAAAAAAACTGCATGAAATTCTTATGTACCATTTTAAAAAAAATAGGGAACAAGACCATGGATCTAATTGTATTAAATTTCCTAAAGTTCAGGAAGATTTGGCTCAAGTAATTTTTTGATACACTGAGTGTAATTAAGACAAGGAAACCAAGCATCGTTAAACAAATCAGATAATTCTAAAGAACAAAAAGTAAAAAAGAAAATTAAAGTATTATATACAGGGAGAAAAAAATAAATTAGCCTTATACTACTACTGGAATCCCTTATAAAGAAAACTGATCTGATTTGGATCTGATTGGATACAAAACTGCCCTAGCACTGCATTTCATAAAGATAGCTGTTATATTTCTCTAAGCCTTTTGCTTACTGAGTGATTACTGAACGCCATTATCTAATAGAGGACAAGTAAACACTTCCAAATGAAATTTAAATACAAAATCCCACTAGAGTGGCTTGATGTTACAGATCTTTATTCTTGCTTCAATGCAGAATGGTCATATTAATCTTTCTATTCACAGTCGTTACATTCTCATTTGTTTTGGTCCAACCTGAACTGTTTCTATAGTTAGAACTTTAATTTTCTCATTTGTCATAAAACCTGTCACTAATATTTTTTTTCTTGGATACTATACTATTAGGGATACTATCAGATACTATATGTCCAAAGATCTAAACATTTATTCTATAGATGTTCAAAATGAATCTGTTGCAATTTTAGTACATACCCCAACAGTTTGTTAGGTGCTTCATGTTGACATTAAGAAGATATATTCCTTATTTTAGGTTGCACTTGAATTGGGCACTGCATCTGATAGCAAATCGTTTTGGAAAAATAAGGCAAAGTTATAAGTTGTATGGTCATGCATTTTAGGTATGTATGCCTTCTCATTGTTCTCTCAGTCTATCAATTAATTAGTTTTTCAATGTAATCTTTATGGTCTATAATTTTTTTCCATCCCTGTAGAAAAAATAGGTGAATATCTCTTTGTCATATTCAGACCAATGTTGGGCTGTTGAACTCATCTAAAATTAACAGTTGGATCTATTTTTTTTTATTATCCAGTAAAAAAAAAAAAAAGTGAAAGCCAAAAGTAGTAATTCATTTTTACTATATTATAGAAAAATTTAAAATAAAGTAACAGAGATAAAGTAGTCAAACAAAAAAATGGGTATTTGACAGGGACTTTTCAGAAGAAATAGATTTACAGTATAAATCAAATTTTACTTATAGCACTTATTCCTTTGATTTTCCTCTTTAAACCTTCATTAAAGGGGAAAGAGAAAATAATAAAGATAATAAATCAGTAGGGAGATAATTTATCCATGGCATTTTTCACTAAACTATATAAAACTTGAAGTTATATTGAAGAATTTTTTTTTTTTTTGCAAACACACATAAATAATTATGTTTACACTTTTAATTAATTCACAATATTAATCTCATGCACTAGTAAATTGTCCAAGATTAAATTGGCAGTCATATACAGTGTATTATTCCCATTAACAATCTTAGACAATTTTTCAACTATTTCTTTTAATTACTTAATTATTTCTGTCATCTACTCTATGTATATATCTCATATTCATCAATAGCATTGTAGTCCCACTGCTGTCACAATTTTCCACAGTTATTGTCTTGGGGTTGTTCAGCCTGGAGAAGAGAAGGCTCCAGGGACACTTTATTGTCAGCTTTCAATACTGAAAGGCGGGTTATAAGAAAGATGGGGACAAACTTTTTAGTAGGGTCTGTAATGGTTTTAACGTAAAAGAGGTTACATTTACACTAGATATAAGGAAGACATTTTTTACAATCAGGGTGTTGAAACACTGAAACAGGTTGCCCAGAGAGGTGGTAGATGCCCCATCCCTGGAAATGTTCAAGGTTAGCATGGACGGGGCTCTGAGCAACCCGATTTAGCTGAAGATGTCCCTGCTTACTGCAAAGGGGTTGGACTAGATGACCTTTAACAGTTTCTTCGAATCCAAGCTATTCTAGGATTCTATGATATAAGATATTATAGAAGACTGGCATATCTTTCCACTCCCAGGATGGACGCTTTAACAGCTGAAAACACTTTCCCATTTAATTTACATTAATCTAGGTTTAGTTTTTTCTAGACAAAATGAAAGATTCTTGATGAAGCAATGAATTAAATCTGTCCATGTAGCATGTATCATACTTGAGAAAGCATTTTTACCTTTAACAAATTGTGTAAAATGAACAAAACATCTCCTTCCCATACAGTAGTATTTTTTTGTGGAGCTGAGTCTATAAGTTATGTCCAGTAAAATGTATATGGTACATTCTAGAAAAAGAAATGCAAATTCCCAGGAAGATCAATGACAAAGCTGAAGTACTTGTAGAATATAGTTAGCAATAAGTAGCTAGCAGATTACCCATGATTTTGGAGAAGATTGAATGCTGGCTATAGCCAACAGTAATGACAGGTATGCATTTGGTCCAAAAAGGTACTTTTTAATTTTTATGAAGTAAGACTTAGGTGGAATGTAGATGTCTGAATCTAATACTACCTTTTCACTAATACTTTACCACACTATATATAGGCTTTAGTTTAGTGGTATGTTTGTTTTGCGGGTTTGGTTTTTATTTTGTTTGTTTGTTTGTTTGTTTGTTTGTTTGTTTGTTTGTTTTTTAAAAAAAGAGTTTCACAATCTCATTGCAATGTTTTATATATGCCTAGAAAATACTCTGGAACAAGTATCAGGATATTACTAAAGCACATGGAAGGATGGCAATCATTATTTTTAATGTAATAGCTGAAGGGGAAAAACATAACACTTGTCACTCATTAGTCTGTTTACTCAAAGGGTAGGACAGTCTCCTGCAAAAGGAACAGATTAATTACCTTTTTTTTCTGAGAAGTTAGAAAACTACATTTCTCCTTTCCCTTGCAAATAACCCAGTCAGCAGACTTTTGTAAGAGTGTACAGAAATAAACCTGTGTCTTTATCATCTATCTATGTAAAGAGCTAAAGGAGAAGATTTGTACATGGTCATGTTTTCCTCTATGTGCCTTAAAGGAAGAGGACAAATACTGTTCTCTGTTCCTGCTGAAATTCCTTCTAGGTCTAATGGCTTCACCTTTAAGGTGCTTAATTCCACCTGGTCACGCCCTAGGGAGCTTTGGTACTCAGTGCTCGACAGTGAGTAGTCCTAGATAGTCCGCCCTGCTCTTTTAACATCTACCAGGTAATAAATTGCTGGGTAAGGCATTTAAAAATCATGGTTTTAAGAGACAAGAATCATGCCTATCACTGTCCTATTCTGAAAGAACAGAAGCTTCTAACTTTTAGAGAGATGACAGAAGTTTTAACATCCTTTTAGTTATGAATAAAATGTTTAGAATAATACATCACCTTTCCAGGAATGGAGGTGAGGATGACTGGCCTGTAGTTTCTCAGGTCCACGTTCTTGCCCTTTTTGAAGACAGGAGTGACACTGGCTTTACTCCAGTCCTCAGGCACGTCTCCTGTTCTCCATGACCTTTCAAAGGTGATGGAGAGTGACATAGCAATAACATTTGCCAGGTCCCTGAACATTCATGGGTGGATCCCATCAGGGTCCATGGATTTGTGGATGTCAAGTTTGCCTAAATGCTCTCTAACCCTATCCTTCTCAAGACTTTCTATCCTGCCTCCAGGGTCTGGGATTCCTGAGGGCCAGCCTTAGCAGTAAAGACTGAAGCAAAGGTGGCATTTAGTAACTCTGCCTTCTCTGTATCCTCCATCACCAAGGCACCCACCTAATTCAGCAGCAGGCCCACATTTTCCCTAGTCTTCCTTTTACTGCTGATATATTTGAAGAAACCTTTCTTATTGTCCTTGATATCCCTTGCCAGAGTTAATTCCAAGTGGGCCTTAGCCTTCTTTGTTGCATCCCTACATGCTCTGACTACATCCCTGTATTCCTCACAAGTGGCCAGTCCTTTTTTACCACATTCTGTAAACTTCTTTCTTCCATTTTAGTTTTTTGCAGGAGTTCCTTGCTCATCCATCCAGGTATCCTTCCTCCTTTGCTTGATTTCTTACTCTTCAGGATGCACCAATCTTGAGCTTGGAGGAAATGGTGCTTGAATATTGACCAGCTCTCTTGGACCCCCCTACCTTCTAGAGCCATGGGATTTTCCCAAGCAGGTCTCTGAAGAGGCCAAAGTTAGCTCTCCCGAACTCCAGGGTTATAATCCTACTTACTACGCTGCTTCTTCCACGCAGGATCCTGAACACCACTATCTCATGGTCAGTGCACCCAAGGCTGACTCTAACTTCCACATCCCCAACCAGTCCTTCTTTGTTTGTTAGTACAAGGTCCAGCAGCACCCCCCTCCTTGTGGGCTCCTCCACCACCTGTGTCAAAAAGTTATCATTAATGCTCTGCTGGAACCTCCTGGACTGTGTGTACCTAGCTGTGCTGCCTTTCTGGCAAATATCAGGGTGGTTCAAGTCCTCCATGAGAACCAGGGCCTGTGGTTGTGAGCCAACTTCCAGCTGTCTGTAGAAGGTCTCATTGACTTCCTCTTCCTGATCAGGTGGGCTGTAGTAGCACCCACAACAGTGTCACCCATTTTAGCCTGTCCCTTAATTCTTACCCATAAGCTCTTGACTCGTTCTTCATCCACCTCTAGGCAGAGCTTGATACATTCCAGTTGTTCTCTCACATAAAGAGCAACTCCACCACCTCACCTTGCTGGCCTGTCTTTCCTAAAAAGTACATAGCCATCCATGACAGCATTCCAGTCAAGTGAGCTGTCCCACCATGTCTCTATAATTGCAACAAGATCACACTTACACATACACGTGTACTTTTACATTGCTAACGTTAAACCAATACACTCTTTCCAACTTTTTTAGATTTAGCGGTGAAATAATATGAACAGCTTCAGGTCAAAATTAAAGTAAAACTCTTCAGAGTATACAAATGAGTATGTCCAAACAAGTTGATTGACCTGTTTTGTAAATAACTGGTATAAATTAATTGAATTGTCCATGATTCTACTCTCCTATATAGAAATCCTGAAAACATATTCCCTGAAAATTCTGTCTCTTAAAGTCACAAACATACTTTTTTTTTTTTTTTAAATTAGTTATTTCATGTCCAGATGATAAACATCTGAAAGAAGATCCTAGTGGAAGAAGCACTGATTGTGCTCAGTGGAGAAGTAGTATTCTGCTAGTTGTATGCTGCTAAAGAAACACTGACTGGGGACTGTACCATATAAACTATACTATGTAAATATGCAGTGACCTCTCTCTTTCAAACAAGATTGCTTTTCAACCTTTTCTGGGTTTATCTTTCTAATTTTTTTTAATATCTGAGTAGGAACTAGAGAGATAATGCAATGTGAATACACTGTTAAAATAACAAAATCATGACATCCCAGTAGCCTAAATAACCCATTTTGGGAAAAAAAATTACCAATCTTGCCCATATACATTAAAATTAGTTGTAAAAAACCCTAACAGTATGATAGATTTTTTTAAAATTTTTTTCTGAATTGGAAAATGTAATGCAAATGCTAAAGAGATTAAACTGTTGAACTTGCCAATTCTGAAACACACTGCCAAGAGGAAAATTCTGCTCTAAGCAGAGAAATATATCTCATGGGAAGAAGGTACTGTATGCCTTGCCTCAATTTCTAAAACATGCGTTTCTAATATGCTGCTGAAGGGTAAAATATGTCTCCCAGTAGAACATGACATGATTCTCCTCACTTTATTTTATGCTTGCAATCTACTGCTTCATAGACTGTTCAGAATGGAGACATGTTGAAATTTATGGTTTCACTCACCTGTAATTTTAATAAACTAGCTGGGTGAAGAGATTCATCCAAGCATGAATAAATATGAAATATAGAAGAATCTTTGTAAGAAATAAATTATATAAACATATACTTGTTGACTTCACAATATTATGAGAATATACCTGTAATAAATATATTGACTATTCTATAAAAGCACAATATTGCTGTTATCATAATTCGGCAGTTTTGTTTTTTGTTTTTGTTTTTGTTTTTTTTCCCCCAGGATGAATAGCAAATATATTGACTATTCTATAATATCACAATATTGCTGTTATCATAATTTGGCAGGGTTTTTTTCACAGGATGAAAATGCCTATAGCACAGTGTCATATTTTTATCTCCTAGTTAAGAGGTCATTAATAAGGCATCTACTGTGGATTAATATTTCTGTAGGGAATAACGATCAAGGATAAATGCTAAGAGCAAAACAACTTAATATTTCTGGACCTCTGATTAGTGAAACCTAATCATACTGGTGAGCTTCACAGAATGCTGAGTAAAAAAAAGCATTATGTGAAACAAAGCACTATGTGAAAACAGGCTCTTGAATTTAAGATATCCTTAGTCTCTGTGGTAACTCCGGTTTTAATGTGACCGAAAATGCACACAGTTAAAATTGAATTGCACATAAACAGCTTGATAAACCAACAAGACTGGAAGGCTGTCAGCTCACAATAGTTCTGCATATTAAAAACATAAGAAAAACTAAGGCTCAGAAAATTGATGTATCCAATGTTATGTAAGGGTAAAGGAAACACAGGAATACAGCTTACTTCCATAATACCTAGTATCTTGCTGAATATCAGTGAATCATATTGCTTATTCAGATGACATTTATTTATCACAAGATACTTATCAACAGATAAATCAAATAATGATTCCTGAGACCAGATCTGGGTATAAACTTACAGGTGGTGATATTCATCCTCTACAATCTCTATATTTATATATAGCATTGGTAGAATTAAAGATTGTGTTCTGGTGGCCAAATTTTTCATGGTGAAGTAATAACTTTTGTTACACTAGCTAACATAGTTGAAAAAATGGAGTGGTTTCTTTGTAGGTAAGCCCTTGGTGCTATAGGTATGAAACAGAAGCAGCAAACTTCAAAACAGTCATGAATTCAGAGCAATTGTTTCAAGTTTAACCAGATGGAGTGATCTATCTGACCAACAAGAGAAGAAAACAGCTCGAATTCCAGGGGCAAACATGGATTCATCAGCATTGTCACTATTATTAACATTCTCAATAAAGCTAATTAACCCAGCTTGCATCCTAGTTGAGCCTATGCAGAGAACAAACCCACTGTTTGGCTTCTTCCAGGACTCAAACACACATTGCTGAAGATATCTCTCTGAACACTATGTTAACATATTCTAAATTTTAATAATATTTCTGGCACCTATGCAAGTTTTGAGTTTGCCTTAGGACCAAAATATTTTTTCCTGTTAAATAATTCCTTTTAAGGTAGTTCCCATGAGACAAAGTTTTGGCTCCAGTTCTGTGATTTACATGCAGTATTATATTTAATGCCTGAAACGTCAAACATGGTTGGAGATAACATATTTGTGTTGAATAAAGAAAGCAAAGAAAGATCGCATGCCAATAAAGCCTTTTTCTGGCACACTGCAGAAGCAGAAAAATCATGAAGAGATTGTTTGCTTTGGCTGGTAGAGAAGTCTTCTGTAAAACATTCTAGTTGTTTCTGCACCTGAAATGCTTTAAAATAACTTTTCAAAGATAAGGCTTTAAGAAAAGATTAGTAAATCCCATTTTATGTCTGACAAACATATATGTGTTTTATTTCTTAATCCTCTCCTCCTATGTACATTTCCAGGGTTACTACAGAAAGAGAAAGTCATTCTAAGACTCTCGAAGTCCATTATATGTTATCAGTATCTTCTCTCTTTAGAGTGATCTTTTGATGAAATATTTAAGGTAGTTCTTTTCTGAAATGACATATAATAATCAATGATCTGGAATGAATCAGAAGGCCAGGTGATTGCTTTATGTTCAGAAAATCCCTTAAAAAAGAAAAAGGAGAGATTCATGATGATTCTGATTCGTGAGGAATAATTAGTAGGCATAGTTAGATAGTTAAAGTGCTGAGATGTTCAGTTATTCCACAATTTCTCAGCCATTGTTAAACCTATCTTGCCAGTAGGAAAGTAGCCTGTTTCCTAAAAAAAAAGTATTCCTGTTGTAACTAGGAAAAAAAAAAAAAAAGAAAATCATACCAGAGCATCTTAAGAATATTTGTATTAAAGATGTTTATGAATTAAGTACTTAGATGATCTATGAAACTTAAATCTTACCCAGAAATCAATCCTTAGAAAAGGGAACAAATCACTGCACTGTTGAAATAGCCTGGAAATACTGAGACTTACATCAGTTTGAAAGCAATCAACATATTAGCTTAAGAAAAAACAGACAGTATACATAAAAATTACATGGCTGATATAAAAGAAAAGTGCTTGTGTCTAGTAAATGTAATAGATGGCTCAAGAGTTGTTATCTCTGTGAAAATACAACATTGTTTTGTTTTGTTTTGTTTTGTTTTGTTTTGTTTTGTTTTGTTGCCATGGTCATTGTTACTGTGAGGTAGTAGTCCCATAGAGGCCAGCTGAGTAGATTAGACCTGTCCACTACTAATCCAAGTTATGTATTGGACTTTTAAAGAAATGTTTGTCATATATAAAAATTGTTGTGTGAACAGTCCAAGTCCCATGTGTCCTGTCATTAAACTTGTCCTGTTTCAGTGCTATCATCTGAGTCTGTATTTCTGGTGGGATTCTAAATGTCAGGTAACTTGGTTAAGTGGCCTTGGTGTATGAATCAACATCTTTAGAAACAAAAAGATGAAATCTACTGTAAAGTTAGTATTTGGCTGCTGGAGGTACAGAATACTAAGGAAAAGTAGGTTTTCAGTTCATGATGTCAATATTAGCTTGTATTCATTCTTTACTGCAACATACTCCCACCAAAAATTATGCAGATTTTCCTCATTTTATATAGTTGTGAACAATAAGAATTATATAGTATATTGGATTAATTAATACATGTTATAAGGGATAAATTGTACCTTGCTGTTGCATGAGTGCACAGGGGATGCGAATGCAAAAGAAAGTATCTTCTAAACAGCCAGAGTCATTGCAACAATCGAGTACAGGTTATGTCCAAGGACCACAGAGAAGACAGGGACTAGTTCAGCACTTCTTCTGGGCTGACTGTTCTTCTACCTGTCCAGTTGTGCAGCCCTTTTAATTCAGCTAAGGATCCTAAAATTTATTTTATACAGACTGTCATTGATGTGGCTTTGTCACCAAGCCTGGAAGAAGCTATAACCATTAATCAACACTGTATCTGTATCAATAACCGTTCATTCCAGTACCTAGTAATGTATTTTTTTTAACTTTTGTAATGTTTAGACACAGAGACTATGTCCACTGTAGTAAATGAAAGGTTTCAGGCACTGAGACCAACTGGCACAGTTCAGATTGTGTTTACACAGCTAAACTCTCTTCTCATCCAAAAGTGGGTGACTGTATCCAAATTGCCTTTGGAAATTTTATCTGGCCCATGTTAATTCCTGAACCCTGTTTGGGCATTAGCTGGGAGACTGCTAAAAAGCCCAGGCCAAAATAAAGTGTGGAACATACTAATAGCTTACCAACTTGCCATGATAAGAATCTAGTGTAGCCATACACAGAAATTAATCCTAACTCTGGTTCTGATACTGCATCAATCTGTGAATCTGGTCCCAGCACAAAGAATTAAGAATTAATGAGTTACTTCTATAGTAAGGAGAGGTACTCGCTGTCATGAAAAAAAAAAAAAAAAAAA
>VXBL01000239.1:8848-32542 GCA_013400195.1 Aramus guarauna | reverse complement strand
AAAAGAAAAGAAGAGCAAATTATTCTTATTAAAGACCAATTTTATAAAAGAGAAGATCTGACAACAGTAACATTAACAGATCTTTGCACTGAACAGGGCAAGATTCTTCAATACGGTAGAAGAGCTCATGAGAATTTGCCGGTTAAACTTCCTTATAGATTCAGGGATTCTCTGTAGTAAGGTAATCTACCTATTTAAGACCTCTAGGGAAGCTAAGTATATCTTTTTAAATAGAAATTACTCTGAACTTAGGTTCATTCACTGGCATTTACACCTACTGAGAGAAAGGGATTTAAATGTTGGCACCAATTTTTCATGTGAACTATATGATTAAATTAGTGAGGCAGTAGGAACAATGACATATGCAAAGCAAGTCAGAGCATAGTAAGATGGGTTTTAACATTTGTATAAATTCTGAAATATATACTCTTTATCATGAGTAACTGTGAAGAAGAACTATATATATGATTAATTTTTAGACGCAAAGCCAGAGGGGAAACTGCTGGTCATGAAATGATGGAGTTGTCCTGCTTACAGCACAGGCATATAAACAGTGTTTACACAGAAGTGAACAGTGATCAGAAAAATCGGGCAAAGGCAAGGAAAAGTAATTAAGTCAACAGAGAGAGAGTGAACGGCCATGTGAATGAATTGGAACCATCCTTGAAAATATGTTCCTAATCCTGAGATTTAGAAATTTTCAGGCCAGAGCAGTTGCTAGGTGATCAGATTTCCTTCCCAGGCAGTTTATTATGCCACTAGTGTACTTCCATAAGGAAATTATAAGGTCATCCTCACTATGAATCTTTTTGACAACACAAGATGAAGGATTTTATACAGTTTCATAGAATTGATGCTCATTCATCAGCACCTAACACTGTCTGACATGCCATCTGTGGGACTTTAGCTGCCTTTTCAGAATGGCACAAGTCTTCCATACATCCTTGAATACCTTTCCTGTTTGAGAAAATTAACTGAGCTTGAATAGCTAATGCAAATGCCTGAATTATGTTCACCAGGGATGATGGGGCAAGAACTGGTCTCTTTTTTTATATCCTACAGAAGTCACTTCCAATTTTAAAGAATCTCCATGTTCTTTGCTCTGCTACCTGCAGAATTGATTTGAATAACTAGCTAGAAGCATAACCTATCCTTCACTGCTGAACATATTCATTAAGATTTAGATCTAGCATCTCTGATCCATAGACTTTTACTGGGGAATGCGAGTGTCTTGTTAAGTACTACACAGAGTCTGACTGAGAAGTAACTTTTATGATGGTGCAGATTGTTTTTTCCTTTTTGAAACATTTATTGGAAATCTTGCTTACAGGTTTTCATATCTTTTAGCAAAGGCAAATTGTATTAATTCCCATCGGTATTTTCCCATGCGCACTTCCAGCCATCCATGACTCAATGGGAAATGTTCTTGTGACTTTTCAGGGATTATGAAATGTGCAGGACCCCATCAGCACAGAGCTTCAGTTCTTGTCTCATCTACCAGCTTTTCTGATCGTTGTTGGGTGGTCATTCTCCATCTGACCAACATGCCCACAAACTGTGTAAGTGCCAGAGGGAGCAGTTAGAAATGTAAGGGTTATTATTTCACAAGAAAAAGACAAAGAAATGCATTTTCTTTGAATAGGCAGTGCTCTGGTGAGCCTTATCTCCTGGCAAGCCGCCATACTCAGTTACAAAGACTGTATTTAATAATGTGTCTGCCTGAATAAGCAATGCTTTCTAGTCTCCAGACTACCTGTCATTATAATAGAGGGACATGGCCTACTTTTCATAGCAGATACCCTGTAAATGAGTAAAGATAAAATAATATGTGTAAACTGATAATCTATAAGAATTGTCTGGCTTTAGGAAACATCTCTGGTCAATGACTTTAAAACAACTTCTTTATCTAAAATTAACCATGTATTCAAGAACCAGTGTGCCACACCCACATACTGGAATTAAATTTACAGTCTTAAGAGGCCTTCAAAGAAAAGGGAAAAAAAGTTCTCTGTAACTAGGAAAATGGAAAATAAAACATCACTGGACATAAGTTCTGGGAAATATCTTCTTAAAGTAATACTTTCCAAATTAGGAAAATAGATTGAATTTTATAAATAATTAATTACAATTTTTGGTGGACGTAATAGAATTGTCCAAAGAGAGTGCAATTAGTTGGGCATTTGAGTATGAAAAGATGATGCATGACTTAAACTAAACCTTTTTAAATAACATTATTTTTAACATTTTATTAAAAATGTAATACAACTCCATTTTTTGTGTTGCTATAACAACAAATTCTTTCCCTTATTCTCTGTCATCTGTAGAATGCAATTAAGTCACATTCACCAAGATGCAACCCTTTTCCATTTCATCTATGACATTTTTTCATTTGCTATCAGCAACACTGCTGCCTTTGGATGATGCTTGGGATCACCTAAAATAGGTAGTCATCATGCACAATTTATAAATGCATTGTGCTGTACCGAATAATGATTTATTCATGATTCTGAGGCGACATTCATACAAGGAAAAGTTTTATGCTTCTACTTTTAAGAGTGAAAATGTTGCTACAATGCAAGAATATTTTCTATAATAAGCTGTGAAAACATCAAGGAAATAATGCCCAAACAGACTCCCACATCTATCAAATCTCCCGTAGCATGACAATCAGAAAAATAATCTGAGCCATATTGTTTTGCTGTTGAATATTTGGTTGAGAAGGGGGTCGGTTCCAGAGGAGTCTTCTGGTCTTCAGGAAATTAAGTTCTATTATATTTCTTCAGGATTTATACAAAACTTTTAAAATTTTCCATAGCAACCTTTTGAAAACATTACCTTCCAGATAACTTCAGTACATATTAAGAGGTTGTATTGACAACTAATACTTAAAGTATTCAGTGCACTTCCAACTTCTTATATTTCTTCACTGAATATTATCAGCACGTTTACTAATTTATATGAGCAGTGCCTTGCTAAGTATTCCATCACCTTTTTTTTTTATTGTCTGAGCCATTAGAAAGTTTACCAGTGGAGTTCAATATTATGAATTTATGGGAAAAATCTGATTTTTCTTCTTATATAGAAGACTTCTACTGAAACATTAACGGAAGCTGTATATACTGATTTGACTTCAGGGACTATCACATCACCTTTTTTTTTTTTTTTTTAATCTATCCCCTATTTATTGTCTGTCTTTGTTAATGTATCAAATGAATCTTAGAGTCACACCCACTTAGCAGTTTTCCCAGCATTTTTTCACAACACATTCCTTGTCGAGGTCTGGAGAGAGCCATATCCAGGCAACCTCTGCATTTAATACAGACTGTGTCTTTGGGCAGCATGTTCTGTAAATTTTTGTGAACACTGTTTACTTAAATTTAAAGCAAATATAATCCAGCCAGAGAATGAGATATATTTGGTATTAAAGATGGCTTCAGCTGCTTGCTGATCATGTTAGGAAAAGAAGTGAGCTGACTTTGAGACATAGCTACAGATGGGCAAATACTGCCTGTCTGGTAAAACTAAGAAAATATTTTGTGATACAGAGCTCACCTTCTTTTACTTTCTTTCCAAGATACCTGCCTATGAGAAGAGAGATGAGACTTTTTGCTCTGAGAAGGAGAAAACATGCATGAAAACAGAGTTTTTACTCATTTCCCACTAATTTAAAATATTAGACTAGCTTTCCCATAGAATTTACATTTTTTAGTTCAACATTTATTAAATTATTATTAAATATCCATAGTTGTCTTATGTACTAAGAGTTTTGTAGCAGAATGTTCCTTGTTTTATAATTGTGTAAAGAACCCTGGTGGACTGATTCTGTTGAAGGTCATTTTTAAAATATAATGCGAGAAAGACATCAGCTAAAACTGATTAAGCATGAATTCTATCTCTCTATTTTTAGCTAGCTCTTTTTCCTCAGTATTTTGCTAGAAATTCATCCTATGCATCAGTTTGAGTCTGGAGCTCATCACATCAAATGGGCTTTCTAATGCTTTCATATTTTACTTTCTGACCATAAGATATTTTCACATTTGTATTTTGATATTATCCATTAGTATGTTCTTTGATTTTCCTGCCAGCAACAGCAATTTGCTTTTTTTTTTTTTTTGTCTTTTCCAGTTGCTTTTTTCCACTTCATACATTAAGATGCTTGCAGCCATACTGGCCATATTTTGTCTCCCATTCTCTGTTTCTGAGCACTCCAGCCTATTGCATCCTAATTATAGTGTCTTTTAGAATTCCCTGACTGGGGCATTAGTTCAGTACTAACTCACACTGAAGAGTGTCTCCCACTGAGTCAGTAGCACTAAAAAACTTTCTGTAACACTGAAGTGTTCCTCGGAGGTCTTCAACTCTACCATTAATTCAACCTGAATCTGCTTAGCTTGTTAGGTCTGACAGGATTACAGTCCATGGTGGCACAACTGCCTGAATTCATAGAAGACTGTAGATTTGATAGTGTGTTTTTTAAGAGAACAGTCTTCTAGTGGATGAATGGAAGAACGGTCAGTCTAACAAGGATCAACTGAAAATAGCCATTACAAATAAATTACTTAATAAAAATGTTTACAGTGATATTTTCTTTTTAAGATGTGGAATGATATTAAAAATATCAGTTAAAATATATTTAATGGGTAAATATCAATGTAATTGAAACTTTATAAGAAAAATGTTTTATTAATTTCTTATACAGTGCATACCTAAATATATAGATATCAGATGACAAGGAATGAAGAATACATTTTGCAAAACAGAGAATTCATATTACATCTATAACATCTGAAGTCATGGACATTCCTTTAAAAACATAGTAATATTTACTAATGCACCTAAATTAAGTAGTCATTCTGAAGAATAGTAAGGATCACTACAAATTAGATCTGAATAATCTTGATAATGTAGCTCTAAATTTATGCAAGCTAAAAGATATTTTCTTTGTCGTTTTACTAAATTGAGTACTTAAAGCACTCTTTAAGAGCATAGATAGTCTTAGTAATTTCTGTACACTGAAAGATTGTTGATAAAATGTTGTAGAAAACCTTAACAGTCTTTGAGAAAACTGAAGGATCATTGAGCCTAATAATGTATGAAGCAAAAGAAAAAATAATAGCAGCAGTAGTAGACTTGGTTGTGGTAGGTCTTGCTGGAAAAAGAAAGGTAACTTCTTGGCACGTCATGAACTAAGCTGTGCTAATTGTGTTTACTAATGTTTATAACAGATTAATGATTACAGGAACTGCAAGGGGCCACAGTTCTGGAGAAGGACTCCTTCTCTGTTAAGACTGTTAAGCATGACAAAAGCAGAATTTATGAGTATTTTGCAGAACTCATTCCCTGAACTCAAGCTTCTTGGGTATTTTGAGATTTATGATAACTTTTCTGAAGTATATGGTACAATACTTGAGCTACCTTTGTAGGTCCAGTTATCATTTAGAATATAGCATATGAGTTCATGTACCTTACCAAATGTTGAAATCCAGTCATTCCTTTCATGTGTAGTTGTAACATTATAATGCTTCCCTCTTATAACAGCACTTTTTATACGAAAATCTCTAGGTGTATAACAGAGGAAAGTAGTATTAGTTCTTTAAATAATTGTTGCACAAAACATATTCCTGAATCTATAGGCAAATGAAAGCTGCCTTTATGTCCACTTTTTCTCCCACAGTAAAGGTAATAGTCACTTCTTTGCAACTTTGACACATTGGTTATGGGTTCTGTACAGTCTTTTTATATTGGTTTTTCTTTTTATGAGTTTGAATATCCATCAAGAAACTCCAGGTAATGCCACTCAATTGATTAAGAGACTCTTCTACTATCTGCTCTGACTACAGCTGCTTTCTAGCAATGGCATATTGTAAAACTTAATTTATCTGATATTATAGCAACCTCATACTCCTTCTTGATCTCACTGTAATGAATAAAGGTACTGTACCTCCAGGGTTTTCAAGCCATTATTTCTGATGTCAAAGAGAATATGTGATTATCCAATTCTTTCATTTCTATTTGCTGCTTAGTTAATGTGTTAAAGATTTAAGTACTGAAAGTGCCATGTGGAACAAGACAAACACTATAAAGTCGGCTTTCTTCTATATAGAGCTACAATCTATTTGGTTTTTTTTTTAATTGCTTATCCTAGGTTGCTTTGTTTTCATTGTAAATTTTACTTCTGTAAAGAGCAAAAATACTTGCTATGCATGTCTAACAAAATATGCTGGTTAAAAAGTTTTACTCCGTGTTTGCTTAATTTTCATATTACCTATTTTTCTGTAGCATAATTTTTTTAATGTTTTTTTAGCGGTTTTCCCTTCTTCCTACTTCTGCATTTTAAAATATGTGTTGTGGTGTCACAGCATAAACAAAGCTGTAGTGTTAGAGGAAGATAAGAGTAATGAGGTAGCATTTGAAGTCTTGTACATGTATGTATGTCCTGTTCTCATTTTGAAAGATTGCTATTGCTTTGATAATGTTCTAGCAGGTTGTCTGAAATAAAAAGGAGTTTAAAGTTTTTTTATTTAATGTTTTTCAGATGTATCACTGATTTGTTGGAGCGAGGACTGAGAAAAAAGATGTTTTAAAAGAAGGTATAAAGCTAAAGTTTTGTCAAAATGTTCACAATAACATATTTTTCAAATATCTCACTGAGTTAGGAAGTTATATGTTTGTATATAAATTATCATATAAAATTTTTATGGATATACAGTCTATGCAAAGAAAAGGATTAGATCTCTCTTATATAAACATCTGCACATTAAAGCCAGCTTCTAATTTATCCCTGTCAATGATAAATTTCCATTACTAACCAAATGACCAGCCTACACATATTCTTCCTGATAATCCTCAGCAAGAAGGTCAGATCACTTTTGTTGTGTGATGCTGAGCTGCTCTTTCTCTAATATAAATCTATGAAGTTTGCACCTACTAGTCAGGGAAAATAATTTCTCCCTGGTGCTGTATGTCTGAGCAATTTTCTGAACAATGTACTTCCATGTTGTATACATTTGAATCAAATGTGCTAGAGAGTAAGCTAATTTTTTTATTTACATTAAGCTAAAGTGAAGCAGCAGAGGATGGAAGTAAGACTTGTTTTTCTAAGCCTGAACATTCAAAGTGAAATTTCCATGTTATCCTTAATCTGACATCCATTTCTGAGGGTGGATTTAAGGTCATTTGCATGTTAATTAACTGCTTGTGGGTGTTGCTAAGGATTTACATTTCTACATTCCTGGCTACAGCAACATATAGCTGCAGGCTATTTGGAACTACACTGCAGATAGTTATGGGACCATTGCCTGAAAAATCTAGCCTTTTGAGCAAACACCAATGAAAGAAACAAAAATAAACTCTTAAAAATATTAGAAACTCATGATGTAACACTCATTAGCACAACATACTTCTAGAATCTAGCAGAACAGGAATCAGTAGCCTCACGGGCCTTCTATTGTGTTATGTTCACATGAGACCTTAACAGGTCCTAATATCTCCAGTCTGACCTAATGGCTCTAAAGCAGGGGCAGAAATCATTATTAATCTCTCTCTCTCTTTTATTTTTTTAATGTTATCATCTCCACCATTAACACTACAGATCACATAGTGAAGGTCGCTAGTAACTGTCTGTTGGGTACTAGCTGTAGAAGACGCTATAGCCTGAAATGAGCACTTCGACATAAGAAGGCATGGCGACATCAGAGGTTCCAGAACAGGGTTACAACCATGCAGCAAATAGTATGGGAAGCTGCTCGTTTGCCCAACACGTAGTGCTGACTTTAGCAACTATGCTATTTGTTCTTTGGGAAAGTAACTCAAAGTATCAGGATGCCTCTACTTAAGACTCACAACCTTGAATAACTCATATGAATTAAGCTTTATTACGATAAGCTAGTGAAGCTAGTTGCAATTTTTAAAACATTATTCTCATAAGAGGATTTTTTTTCTCCTCTTTTTATAGATTTTCACAATGGTTGTAGAACTGAGAGACAGGAAAAAGCTTAGGAGCAAAATTTATTATCTGCTTATAAATTTCCAAAGGTCTTTTACTCATTAAGAAATGGTCTTTGGAAAATCCTATTCTCTCTGCATTTCAGTGTGCCATTTTCTAACCCTGGAAACACGTACCAGTGCAGTCCCAGTAGGTAGATTTTAGTGAAAAAATATGCAGTAGAAAAATCAGTAAACACCTTTTCTTCTTAGTTCATTTTCCTTTGGTATTAAGATTTACTGAGCAACTAGGTCTTTGTCTCTTTTAAGAAAGAATTCATTTAGTATTAACAGATAATTCTTCAGAAAAAAGTTTTTTCTGTGGACATGAGTCAGTGTCAATGATTAATGAAAGCTGGATTTTAGCAGTATTTTTTGAACGTGCATGCTGGATTTAATTGCACACAGTTTTCCTTTTTTTTTCTTTTTTTTTTTTTTTTGACAAAATGCTGCTGTAGGATTTTTACATTATTCTTAGATACTTCCCTCAGCCTTAATTTTTTTCTTTCTCTCCTCTTTATAGAAGATTTGTCATTAAGTCTTGAGAATGTTAATATTGTTTTGTACAGGAATGGAGCTATTTTGTAGTGTCTAAGAAAGTGCAAAACAAATGTAAAATGAAGCACCAAGTATAAGATAAGAACATGCATTAGCTGCCTGTCTATGTGTGACAGGATGTAAATAATGCTGCCGTGTTGATACATAGAGTGTGACAGTGTGCGATGCTAATCTGACTGACAGCCACAGTATGGTCAAGCTGGAACTTATGGATGCTCACAGGGACAAACTGCCAGTTACAGCAAACAGGTGTCAAAGGAGGAGAGAGCACTAGAGAAGTCGCCAAGACAAGGTGGTATCTCCGTGGCACGTGTACATCAAGGCAAATGCAGACATGGTTTCCATGGAGTGGTGTGAGGATATGAGAAATACTGCTATGAGATAAACCATCAGTGTGTTTAGGACTGATGAACATTACTGTTGCGTACCAGTTGGGCAGCAAAATGGGAGGAAACCCAATAAGTACTGTGTCAAATATGTGGTGAATACTGGTATGTACGATAATGTGCTGTAGACTGTGGCTTTCCATCTTCATTAGATTAATTCTACACACTACGGTGTAGAATGGCCTACACGTATTTTTTTTTCTGCAAATGACCCTTCCAATTTTTATATTTTATTAACTTCTACACTGCAGAGCTTGGACAACATGTTTTTATTAAAAACACTGATCATGTATTCATGCTTTGTTAGTTATAACAGTTACTGCATAATTCCAGTCAGTAAACACCTGTGATTTTTCAAAAAAGTATCCTTTCATCTTTGATCTTGCCAAGGTGGTTTAGGGTATTTACCAGAACATATCATCTGCAGCACAAGTTCTTTAGCTGTACTACAACCTAAATGTGGCTGGATACATAGCATTGTAAACTTGTTATGCTACAGTTCACTATATGTGTAATTTAAAGCAGGTGGTATACCCTGAGCTATCACAATGGTCATCAATACATTAGCTCTTCATTAGAGTTAGTTTAACAGTCAAAAACAAATCCTAGCTGCTGATTTCACTGTTGGTTTTCAAAACCTTAGAAGATCACACTAAAGTTTTTAAAACTTAGACATCCTACAGGCTATTGTTGTTTGCAGAGAATAATTTCCTACAGAAAGTCTGCTACCTTCCACATGATGATGGGCATATTCAAACAAAATCATCAATTGCTGTTGACTCTTACCTGCAGGGACCAGATTCAACTTTGCATTCATATTTCCCAATGTCAGAGTCCAACACTCTGACAAGATTCTTTTAGATATTCCACATGAGGAGATTTTAATGTTTTAATATCAAATTTACTTGTTCGAAGATATTTGATGTTGCCTGGGATTTTGATTTAGCAGAGCAATACAGTGATACACTGAAATAACAGCACAAGCACAATATAGCAATTGCAATATATGGTTGGATCACGATACAAACATGATTCCCATTACCAGTTTCTATATGCTTATTGTCATGATGCTGGCTGACTGCAGTCACTGGGAAGAAATACATGGGCTGAAGCCAGCTCAAGCCTGCCATCTTCTTCAAAGTTCCTTCTGATGGTTGCTCAGTTTTTATACTGTATGTTGGACCGAGCCACGTATTATCTTCCCCCACCCCCACCCCACCCCCCCAATAGTGGTCTGGCTTGCTCAGGAAGACTTTCACACTTTTTTGATTAGCTTGAGGAAGGCCATTTACACAGCCAACTGATTCACTCAACTGATACAGACCTTTATCTAAAAAAAGGGGTCACCATTTGGTGCTCTGGGTCAGTTTTAACCACATTATTAATAAGACTTTTTTGTATTATCCAGATAAGTTAGACTATTAGCTTTTTAAAACTCTAACTGGACTAAAAATAGTTTTCTCTCCCTGTATATATGGGTTTTCCCTTTTTGGCCATAACAAGATTTTGGGTGTAAGAGATTCCTGCAGACTTTTATCCTTTGAGATATAGGTCATTATTGTTTTAACTGGTCGGATATTGCATTTAGTGTAATAGCAATCATAAAAGTTGTAATTCTGCAAACTGAATAGTTTCATACTAAAAATTAAATGAAGCAAAGCAGTCTGAATATTAAATTTCTCACAGCCTTTCCAACTAAGTGGTATGCCTGAGGAAGTAACTCATATACTTTGTTCTAAATGTAATCTTATCTCTAACATGTTCAGAGGAGTAGTTCTGAAAACAATTTCTTTGTCATCTTGTGATGTGGTGCATTATTAACCATTGATGAGATGAAGTATATATCAATTTTGATTATTTTGCATCAAGACAAGGATCTGAGACCCATGTTTAATAAGATGTCTCTGCATATTTATAGTACATCGTTCCTTAATGCATGTATCAATGACAGAAATAAGTTAGTTAGAAAATGACAGAAGTGAGTTAGAAAAATAAAGATTAAGGCTGGTTAGACCTCAAAGGATACTCTAAGAGTGTATTTTCTAAATCAGAAACTTAAGAATCTATAGGCAATTATAAAACATATTACATGCTAAGTGCAGGCAATTATGTTTATATGATAGGGATAAGACATAGTTTTCACCAAGCGTCAATATTAATATCTCTAAATTGGATTATGTGAAAGTAAAAGAAATTCCCCACACAACATGCATTTAGGTTTTATTTCTGTTTATAGAGAAGCTTACATAAGATAAACACTGATATTGATACAATAAATTTGGAAGTGTTGTGTTTATCAGCATAGTATAGCACTGTGCACAGCTTCCTCCATCACAGCTCTCCTGAGGTCAAAGAAGCTAAACTATTTTATACTACTGCCTATTATATGATTTATCGGTTATGTTTTTCTTGATTGGAAGAAAAGGAATTTAATATATGCTCCTGAAATCAACTTTTAGCAAGATACCATAACAAGGTAGTGCAGTCAGCAAGAATCCTGAACTTCTAACCTGTCCCTTTGCTTTTTTCCCATCAACTTAACTGTATCCAACAATTCAATTTGTCAGAAACTGCAGAACAGCATATATCTGTGTCCTATGTGACTAGTAAGTTAAGTTGTCATGTTTGTCTGTAATCATTTATTAATTAGTTGGAGAAACAAATAGATGAAAATAAATGTACTCAGGTTTTCTGCAACCAAAAGCAGATGGTAATTTATCTCTGCTTCCCACATTTTGGAATAAATTTGTAGAAAAGTGTAGAGATTCAGGGAAAATCTTCATACTCCATGTAACTATTCCACAGCAATCAGTGAAGGCTTTACTAACCTCTGAAGCACGATAGTGTCAGGATTTTTTGATGGGTATCAGGCATGACAGCTTTGACAATTAGTGCCTGCTATCCTGGGCTTGACGATCCATCTACATACTGACAAATGTCAGCTTGTAGAACTTCAAATTAATGTAGGGAAGGAAGATAACAAAAAGCAACTTCTAATGAGTTTTAACATAAACATACAGAAATGTTTGGACCTTCCAGATATTTTTGAGAGGTAGATAAATAAAGCCTACAACATATTTCACTGTGACAGTAATATGGATAATGAAACAAAAAATCTAAAGTAATTTTACCGTATGAATCTGATCCAAGTAAACTAAGTTAACAGAAGTAAGGATTTTACTACTGATTTCCATATTGCATATTTCAAAGGGTCAAATTGTCATGTTATTTAAGCAGCAGCTCCATCAGTTCACAGAAATACTCACCCTGTTTTCATTTAACTCAGATACGATTTGCTCGGTGCTGTGCAGAAGTAAAAATTTTCTGTTCAGAAGCTGAGAACTACTGAGAATACAAGAGTCATGTTCTAAGCAATGCACAACTTCTTCAAAGCACAGTAGTAACTAATAGAACTGTATAACAAGAGCAAAATGAGTTATTTGTATCCTTTAATTATTTTGGAAAATTCAAATGCTGTGATTGCATGTAGGCTTAAACAAAGAACATTGCTTTCTATGGCTTAAATAATGGAAAAACAGTCGGTGTAAGAGAAAGAGTTAAAGCAGTTGATATTCAGAAACAAGAACCTTGTCAGTGCTAATGGGTTGCTATGACATTTACTTTGTGCAGAAATAAGACAAAGAAGTATTTGCTTTTCTCAGTAGCCCAGCTACCAAGTAGGACATGAAGTGAGAACAGCTGTGCTGCTGGTAGTGAGATGCAGTCCTGATTTTTTCTACTTTCTTCCCACTGAATAGTTGGCTTTGGCTTAATAAGACTACTTGAATACAAGTCACTGTGAACAAGGGTAAGAGAATCACGCCTTACACTGAACTGGATATTTGTATGCTATTAATGACCGCTCCAATAAAATGGAGCACCACACCATCACGTCTTCACTTCTACATCCAGAGTAACACAGAATGTCACAAGCAGTAACTTCAGCAAAATGCCTAATTTTACTGATTTGGAGGTTTTGGAGAATTTTCCTGCACTATGCTGTATTCTTAGTAATTGAGTGCTTCACTAGGAATGTCTCAGACTCTGAATTCATCTATTTAGTTTTTACCCAGTAGCAGAGGGTTGGCAGGAATAGGAATATTGAGGGCAATTACCTGAGATTTGACAAGAATTGATGTGAAAAAGGAAATAATCAAGAAACCATTAAGTATTAGGAGGAATGGGAAATACATTTATGAATCAGAAGGATGAGAGTGTACCATAAGGAGAGAGAAGAGCCTGTGTGCCTTGGGACCCAAACCATCTCTTAGTGGTTGAGTTACAGATACAGTCCTGCTGATACCTGGCCTATCAGCTTTTGCCATCATGAGGATATTCATTTTCATAAGCTAAAGTGTGTGCCAGGGTGTGGAGGACAAAAGACCAAATCCAACACTGATCTTGCACCTTCCACTTGCTACTTTTAATAAAGAAATATGAAGTGGCAAAATCACACTATTGGTCTGAAAACAAGCAGAGTTTTGCTCAACTTCCCTGAAGCTAGACAAGGTAATAGTAGTTTCTTTCCCATTCCATGGACCTAGACTGCAGAATAAGAAAATTTAATTAAAAACAATAGTAAAAATACTAAAGTTCTCCTTAATCAACTTTTGACCCAAGTATGTTTTTATACATCTGGAGAAAATGTATGATGCATATATTCCATCAAGAAACCAAACAGAAAAAAATAAAATACAAAAAATAATTTAAAAAATCTGTGGAAAACAACCTTGTGGTACACATAGATGCTGTAGTAAATAAGTAAATAAACTTTCAGGATATCCCACAAAAATAAAATTTTATATAGGAGAAATCTCTTTACATAGTGGTGAATTTATTACAAATTATATTTATTGATGGAACAAGGAAATCTTTAATGGGAATAAGAATGGATTTTTGAAGTTCTAGGAAATTGTCAGAGTCCAATACTCTTCCATGCATGGAATGTATAATGTTTAATATGAAATTTACTTGTTTGAAGATAGTTGATGTTACAAGGGATTTCTGATTTTAGCAGAGTGATACAAAATATACTGCATAACACAATTCAAATGTGAATTATACTTAGCAAAATAAAGCAATTTTGATACACAGTTGAATCACAATACCAATGTAATCCCCATTATTAGTCTCTATAATAAGCTCCCTGCAAGGACACTGGGCATCCCCAATTGCTGGGAAGGAAAATGTGGGTTGAAGCCAGCTCAAACTTGTTGCTGTCTCTTAAATTCTTTTGACAGTTGTCTAGTTTTATACTCTATGTTGAGCTGAGTCACATATTCGCTACCCCCATGCTGGTCAGGGAGACATTCAAACTCTTTTAGTGAACTGAGGAGAAATATTTATATCACTGTTGATCCACTAAACTGCTGATAGCTGTTCATTTAAAACAAACGCCACCCTCTGGTCCCCTTTGCGATGAGGTAAAGTCAGTTTCTTTGCAACAGTTGTGGTCATTCACACCCTGCGTAATTCCCAGACCTTTATGGGCACATCTTCAATCCTCTAAACCTTCTTCTATTTTAGGGGTTTCTTGGTCAATCACAGAAATGTAATCCCAAAAGCCTCAAAAAGAGAATGAATACACTGTCTCACACAGTAACAGATGTAGTCAATGAGATATAGAATCTGGCAAATCATTAAGACTCAACACAATATTCAGCATGAAAATGATAAAGAATAATTTGCAAAATATTTATTTCATATTTTCTAACCGGTGATGTGAATATTATCAATCTTTAACATGTTTTTAGAAAATTAATCAGTCTAGAGTTTTCAGCTGGAAGTGGCTGAACCTTCTTCAAGTGAGCAGACTAGAAATATCTTAAAGGGAGCAGTCTAGGTTCTGCTGTGCCAAAAAGAGATGTGAAATATTGTCTTTTAAAGTTTCATATTACAGGTAAGTAATGGCTATGTAGCACTTCTCGTAGCCTAGTTACCCTACTCGTTAGAATTATGTTTTCTTCTCTTTTCACTGCATGGTATCAAGCAAACATGCCAGGAGACCGTTTTAAATATGAGGCTGTAGCTTTGGATGTAGTGAGCAAATCCTTATCTGCCTCTGTGCAGAAAATAATGCGATATTCATAGAGGGCACTGAAAAATCCAGTAGTTAGTATGGCTCTCATGTCAGCTGGTTAAGCTATTTACTTGGGACTGGAAAGGTCTAGGCTACTCCATGAGCTACTTATACATGTTATCCATTGTCTGTCTCATGTAAAATGTATAGTCTTTGGAACACAGAACAGAATTCAGGTCTCTTTTCTCAAGTGAGATTTTGAACCAGTAGGCTACTGAGTCATCGTTATGCTTGCTCTCTTTCTGATCCTATAAATTTTTAATTCTTTTCTACACAGTGAAACAGCTTCAAAAAGGAGAGGGAAGAGTATTCTTAACCTCAGTACAGCCTACAGCCCAGATATCAAGTTGAGGAGTTTGGGTGTGAGGTTGAACCTTCTCCTTACTGCTTATTGTATCACAGTCAGTATGTGTAAGTGAGAACATATTTTATGTAAGTATATGTGACTTTTTTTCCTTCTAGGTGTATTTCATAAAGGGAACAACTGATGCATTTTGTGAGCAGTCTGTTCTTGTAGATGTATGCACATTCACTGAATATCTAGCAACTATGAAAACTTATTTGGAGAAATGACTAATTTTTCCATTCTCATTGTACTTAGCTATTGGGTGTTTCATGAGTTCTCAAACTTTATCAAGATCAGGATATGTGTGCATGCACAAAAACAGAATGTGAAATTACAGGGGAACGTCACTGTTAAAAAAAATGAGGCATATATTGAGTTTAACATTATGACTGGGTACCATTTTGCATGACTAACAGGCTGAACTATATCTACAATTTACCTGAGTCCCTTATGCCTTGTACATATCAGGTGAAAGTCTAAACCTCCTGAGTGATTAGCTTAGAGTTTATCTTTCTCTGCTTTTTTAAAGAGAAAAATTGACTTAGCTATTTTTTCAAACAAAAGAGGTTTTGTTTCAAGAATAGCCATACTGTTAATCAATAGGAGACATTCATTAACCTGACCAGCTAAAATTTTACATGACACCACTTTCAGAAATAAGTGCAAACCACAAAATTTTATTCATGAAATTTTACCCAATCTCTTCTATTTTATATGGACATATGTGTGTATGTGTCTTTATAAATTAGACATTGTATGACCATATCCACTGTCATACAGAAATGTACAATTAAAAATATAAAAATGTCCCTTTAAACTAATCAGGGTATTTTAAATTCATACTAGGAAATAAAAGATTTTTTAGTTATATAGTTGAAAATAAATATCCAGATTTTAAAGTCATGAAGTTCTATATTATCTGGGCACATGGATCTCCTAACATTATAATTACTATTGTATTCTCCATGTTCTGAAGTCTAATGAAGTTAAAATTAGATTTAATAATTTTCTTTCCTCATGAACTATTCCTATATTTGTCTTATGACAATTTTTTTTTTATTTTGTCTCCATAATAGGACATTTGTTTAATTACATGGGCAAAGAAGGAAATAAAGACAGAACCCACTGAAAAGAAAGAGGATAAGGACTCCTTCACTGCTTAATACCCAGCTTACAGGATGCCACTTCTTGTTGTAATTCATTAGGTCACAGAGCAGAGGAAATGAATGACTCAGACAGAAGGCTCTCAGTCCTGCATTACTGATTACAACAGTACAGTGAATCCAGTAGAATATTTGGTAAGTGGAATATCTTTTACATAATACCCGTGTGCTACAAAAAATGGCATTCGGAGTAGAGTAGTTGAAAAAATAAGGACATTTTTTTACAGGTCAACCTGAAGCCCAAGAATTGATCAGTGGACCTCTTACACACTACCTATAAAATCATAGAATAATTCAGGTTGAAAGGGCCCTCAGAGTGTCACTAATCCAATCTTCTGCTCAAAGCAGGGTCCACTACAGGTTCAGATCAGGTTGCTCAGCTCTTTGTCCAGATGGGTTTTGAAAGCCTTCAAGGATCGAGGTGGCACAATCTCTCTGGAAAACCTTTTATGCTGCTAGAAAAAATTGGGGTTTTTTTCTTATATCCAGTCTGTCACTGGATCAAAACGTACAGTCACTGGCCATTTCAGCAACAGCCAAACAAATAAAGGCACAAAAAGTAATCTTGCCTGTAAGCAAGACTATAGGATAGCACCATAGAATAATTCAGGTTGGGAGGAACCTCAGAAGGTCTCTAGTCCAACCTTCTGCTCAAAACAAAGTCAGCTATGGGATAAGACCAGGTTGCCCAGGGCTTTGTTGAGTTGGGCCATTTTCTGAACTGGTAGGAATTTGCTTTCAGTAAATAGCAGAAAATCCTAAAGAAAACCCACAACACTCTCTGAACTGCCACTAGTGAATTTTATGCTGAGAATGAAATTGTATGATACTGTATGACCCTATGATACTGTACACTTTATGTTAAGAAGCTCAGGTCATGTTTAAGTTGAAAAGGCAGAATGTATTATTCAGTTAACCATCATCTTTCATCTGCTCATTTGAATATCTGCTTGCAGCTTATGTCCCTAATATCCTTACTGTCATTTATTTATTTGTTTTCATTTATTCTATTCTTTTTTTTTTTTTAAATTGAAGTTGCAAGTATTAGGTATAAAAGTAATGGTGATATAGTAGAGAACGACCTTATAGAGGTGTACAGATTTGCAGAAGCAGTAGCAGTGTTCTTGGCACGTCTTGGTGCTTGTTGCTTCATGTGATTACTGAAAATGTCAGACTGTAGTAGCTGAGATGATCTTCTGATGGAGAATGTGAAAAATTCCTTGATGTCTCTTTTAACATATCTTTATATGGGTATATCTCTAATTCATCTTCTCTTCCACAGAAAGGAACAAGCAACAACAATAACCCACTCTGTCCTTGGGATTTTAAAGACTGGAAGTTCTGAGGTCTATTGAAATATTTATGTCCCGTATGGAAGCACAGAATACTGCTGCCATGCCAACCAGCCAGCTAACATCTATTTTCAACAGACAGAATGTGTATCTCCCCTGCTGATTTTGCCCAAAGCTTTTTTCATTCTTTTTACTTTCTACCTGTGTAAGTTGATAATTAGGAAACAAGATAACAATTATTAACTTTTTTTAAACAATAAAAAACTCCTATTAAAAGAAAATATTGTCTTTTTCTCTTCTATCTTAATCTTTATAATTTCAGATATTCTACTATTTTGTAATTATTCCTGTGAGGTGCAGTGTACAAGCTGTTTACATGAGATGAATGGAAGCATGAAAAGTACATGCTCCATTACACTCATAGTGTATTGCTTCTTAATTTACATCTTGCTTTGGGCGATGCAGGGGATTATTCTGGCAATTTCTGTATGGCTGTTTCAAATTCTGTAGATTTATCTCCCAAGGCTGCTTTTACTTCTGATTTGAAAAGCATTTGGTAGGCAGAAATTTCACCATGCATTTGTCAGATAAATTTCCTACTTATCTTATTTTGCTTATGGCAACATAGTGGTTTAAGGGAGGAGAGAAGCATAATGACCATGACTTACTCTAATGGGACAGGAAAATGTAGGGCTTGAAGACAATGAATATAATTACATTTTTATGAGCAATCATATAAATATATTATTAAAATACTTCTATTAAGCAGCATACTCAAACTGAGAATAAGAGTTAGTAAAATCAGCCTGAATAGATCTTCTGCATACTTCCCATAGTATTCCTTCTGCCTAATCTAAACCCAGTACCATTGGAAATCATTAGTTAAATGAACCTCAATTGTATTAGGCAAATACTTTCTTATACAACGTATGTTTTCTCAGCATGACCCACTGATATGTGAAAAGCAGTTTTGATGAGAAATAGCTGTCTGACACAGAAAATTGGGGTATTATTAAGATTCACTTTCTCCTTTTTAACCAGAATATGTAGTGTAATTCTAGCATTCATATAAGCAATTTTTGACATGAGAAATTCTATTAAGGTGCTGGATACTCTTTCTTCAGCCCACTGAAAGATCCAGTTGGAATTGAAAAGCCCGTCACTCCATGCTAGGCATAACAATTTAACAGCTCCTTGTGCTGATTTTGGGGGAATAAGAGTTAATTTTCTTCACAGCAGTTTATGTGGGGCTGTGTTTTGGATTTGAGCTGAAAACAGTGTTGATAACACAGGGATGTTTTCGTTACTGCTGAGCAGCGCTTACACAGAGCCATGGCCTTTTCTGCTTCTCACACCACCCCACCAGTGAGTAGGAGTTGGGAGGGGACACAGCTGGGACAGCTGACCCCAACTGACCAAAGGGATATTGCATACCATATGACATCATGCTGAGTGATAAAAGCAGCAGGTAATAAGGAGGAAGGGGGGACATTTGGAGTTACATCATTTGTCTTCCCAAGTCACCATTACATGTGATGGAGCCATGCTTTCTTGGAGATGGCTGAATACCTGCCTGTCCATGGGAAGTGGTGAATTCCATGTTTTGTTTTGCTTTTTCTTTACCTATTAAACTGTCTTTATCTTGACCCATGAGTTATCTCACTTTTACCCTTCCAATTCTCTTTCCCATTTCACCAGAGGGGAGTGAGTGACAAGTTATGTGGGACTTATTAGCTGCTGACTGGGATTAAATCAAGACACTCCTCTGTCACTATGAAAAATGCAAGAAGAAAATAAATGTTAGCCAAGACTGCATTATGAGGCTCAGTCTCTCAATCTGACTATGATTCAAGCAGAGTTCACTTTCAGAATAGTTTACATAAACAAACACAACAGCCACACTCTTCTTCAAGTTAAAATCTTGGTGTTTTGGTACTGATCTATTTGAGCTGACTTAAAATCTCCAAATAAAATTACTAAGTTAGCAGACGAACTAAGCCTGAATTAGTTTCTTAAAAAACCTGTCATGGTCCATCAATGACAGAGTGAGACAATGACAAGTGTCTAAATTACACAGCTAATTATATAATGTCAGATGGGATGAAATTAACTTTTTTTAAAAATCCCACAGCAATAATGAAGCTGAAATAGATGTAGCCAATAAAATCTCATCAAATATTTTAAAAATACAAGTTTTTTAAAATAGAAAAAAGAAAAAAATTGTTAGCATTGATTCACAGTATTGCTACATATGTAGCTCAGAATATTTAAAGAGTTTCACAGTTCAAAACCCCAAATATAATATTTATCAGTTTTGTTTTCAGGTTTCTGAAGTGTCTATCCCCATGGGGAGCAAAGGAGAATTGTTTATGATAGCACAAAGAAAAAGCTTAGAAGAACCACACTGGATTCAGAACACAGAAATTTAGTCTTAAAATTCAAGGAACTATCTGTGCTGAAACTTTTAAAACTAATTTGGAAAACTCTAAAATATTTAGTATGAATAGCAATTCAAAGTTGGATTCACAGGTCACTTGAGCCATATATTTTTGCTATTCTCTCATTCTGTGTCCTGTGACATCTTAGCTGCTACATAGATGTATGTGCATATTCTCTGCCCACCTGAGGAAGCAATATGCTATGCATATTGCATTGTGCTGTAGGGCGAAGCTGCCCAATAAGCAGTTCTTAAGCTTCATGTAGCTTGTAAAGAGCTTGGTGTACTCCCATCCTGGCAAAACTCCTGTGACCAGATCTGGGACTGTAGTTGACCTCTTGACTGTACTTGACTGAGGTCAGGAGGCAAATATGAAAGAGTGGTAATGCCAACATCCACTGGGGTTTCTGAACTGAGGTGCCTGCCTGATCCACTTCTTAAAGAAAACAGGGGTTGGAGAGAAACTTTCATACTTCTTTGAAAGCAAAAGTATTTAGAGAGTTTGTCCACACTTTAACTATACAAAGCATAGAGAATGTATTTAGTGGCCTTCAAGGTTTTAGGATTTGGTTTGGAGTCTTGGGAAAGGTGGTCACCATTGTCTTAGATAAAAAGGCTATTGATAGTTTTTAATAGCTCATATTAATAACACCATGAATATTATGAAATTTATATAATTTACATTATTATAGCAAATATTAAGAGCTGGAAAGTAACCATCTTATATGACCTTGAGTTCCATCCTATTGTCAAACTGCTGATCTTAATTCAGAAATGAATGATCTGGCATAGATATAAATGAAAGTAAAGTAACCGAAATGGTGATATTGCAAACAAAGAGAATTTTAAGGAATTAAGAATATGTAGCCTAAATAAAAGATTAGAAGGAAATTAAAAAAAAAAAAAAAAAGACATTGTAAACCCTTGTCAAAAGTGAATACTATCCCAAATTTAAATTAAAAAGTATTGGGTTTATGCACATAGCTAGATAGAATGTGTAACATGTAATAAGTGTGTATCTGGATTCTCTACCATCTAAAGGCAGCCATGAACAGTTTATCAGGATTCTAGGAAGGTTTATGCTTTTGTAAATATGAAGATATTTTGCACCTAGAACTGTGAAAATAAATACAAGCAAGCACATTTTTAATAACTATTTGCCAGTAACATGATTTTAATAATCCTAGACTGTTTTATGAATTTGTTACAAATGTGTTAACTACTTCCACCATAACTCACAAGACTATCAGAGGAAACATAAGGGGTGATCTTCTTTTACACAGTAGATTACTGATGAGAGTTCTTATAGTCATTTAGAAAGGTTTTGAAAACTCTTTACAGCTAATTTAATGTCAAAATATTGTCAAAATTGCTTAGGTACTCTGTCCTCATAACATCTTTCAGTCATTCAGACTGTCTTACATATCTATCAGAATACCTATATAAACTAGAACTGTTATAATGAAAACCTAAACCAATAGTTTCTAAAGTGCTCAGCAGTTATAACATTACAAGTAAGGCCTGAATCAAATGCATATGCCAAATAAGAATAAAAGGGGCAATGAGGCTGAATTTTTATCCTTGTAGATGAATCTTTCATTTACCATGCATTCTAATGTAAATCTTTCCAGTGCTAGCTCTAATGCTATATATAAAAGAACGTGAGTCTATTTTTAAATGCAAAATACCAGGAGAACTAAGTGCTATGATCCTTCAAAATGAATGTTGTCTGCATTAGGGTGCCTTCATGTTGTACTGGCCTGAGATAACTGAGATAGCTTGGACATGACAGCAGTAAAGCCACATAAGTTATATATACTTGCATGTGTAGATATAACCTGATCAGTCAAATTAATAATAAGGTCAATTTTTATGACAAAATAAAATAAATATGAGGACATTAGGGATGTTTTGTGCTATACATAGCAGGACATTAAAACCTGTACAGTGTAATTGGAAAGATATATATATATATACTTGTATGTGTATGCAGATATGAAGCATGTAAAACAACCTTTTTATTACACTGTTTTGGTCTATCTTTGGTAATGTTATGCATTTTAAATTATTAACTTGAAAGACCTAAATTTAATTTTTCTAAAATTATTTGGGGTTTTTGTATAAAAAATAAAACTATGAGATGCCATTTTAATCATCAGTGTTCTATTTTTTCCTCAAATATTTAAAATTTTCAGTTACGATGTGTTCAAACACTCAGAGAAACACATTGTTACTGAAACTGAAAATGACTGTGCCTCTTTCTAAGCAAGTAAGGCTTATCATTCCTTTTCCCTCCAACAGTATTCCTCAAGGCAATTGTTATTGTGAGGAAGACAAACTCAGCTGTCAAGAAAATGTAAGTTGGAGATACGATTATTCTTTGATTTAACTTTTTCTGGATTACTTAACTGCTTAAAGAGTATTTTTAATTTAAACTTTAATATATCAGCTATTGTTTTCTTTCAACTTTCACTTTTGTCTGAAGGCAGAGAAACTGGACTTTAGTCTTGTGTTTTGGCTTAGAAACTGTCTGATTTGCTAAGTGTTAACTATGTGGCATAAAAATAACATTCAAAATTGCTCCTTGATTATAATTTGATTCTGAAAACTCTGTTTTGTGTTTGAATGTATTTCTAGTGCTACTGTAATACTTACAGTAGATTACAAAAATTCTGCAAAAATTTCATAATTTAAGCAGTGGTGTGTGAAATTTTGTAGTAAGATCACAAGAAAAGAAGTTAATGAAAGGCAGTCTTGAAGTTTTTCTTTCAGTAACTGACACGCCTAACCTGATCTCATGCCAGTGTTAACTGAAATTGTACCAACGACTCACCTGGGTGATTCAATTTCAAGAGAGGAGGGCAGGCATCCATTTCATTTCCAGAACTTCATTGTGGGTATATAGCAGTACTGAACACCGAAAATGTGGCTTAGTCTTCCTGAAAGACCACAACAGAAGCAGAAAGAAAAAGAACCCTGTGCTTTCAGCAATAGTAAAATTCATAGAATTACAGAATCATAGAACGGTTTGAGTTGGAAGGCACCATTCAAGATCATCTAATTTATGCCCCCTGCCATGGGCAGTGACATCTTTTCCTGGATCAGGTTGGTCAAAACCCATCCAACTTGACCTTGAACACTTCCAATGATGGCATACTCACAACTTCTCTGGCAAACCTGTTCCGGTGTTTCACCACTCTCATCATAAAACATTTCTTCGTTATGTTGAAGCTGTATCTACCCTCCTGCAGTTTTAAAATGTTATCTCTTGTCCTGTCATTACAGGCCTTGGTAAGAAGCCTCTTCCTATCTTTCTTAGAAGCTACCTTTAAGTATTCAAAGGCCACAATAAGGTCTCTCCAGGGCCTTCTCTTCTCCAGGCTCAACATAGAATCATAGAATCATAGAATGGTTTGGGTTGGAAGGGACCTCAAACATCATCTAGTTCCA
>VXBL01000236.1:21890-51182 GCA_013400195.1 Aramus guarauna | reverse complement strand
GCTGAAATATAAATATGGGGAGCTCTGGCAGACTTACTATATCACACTCCCACAAAACCCACCAAGGCAAGCACTATGTNGGAGAACAATGGCTGAAATATAAATATGGGGAGCTCTGGCAGACTTACTATATCACACTCCCACAAAACCCACCAAGGCAAGCACTATGTACATGCTGTGGCAGAAGCCACCAGCAGATGGCTGGAAACATATTCTGTGCCCTGTGCCACCACCCAGAACATTATCCTGGGCCTTGAAAGTCCAGTCCTATGGTGACACGGCACTCCAGAAAGAACTGAGTCAGACAACAGACTCATTTCCGAAGCAACCTAACAAAGAACTGGGCCAACAAGCATGGCATTGAGTGGGTATATCACATCCTCTGTCATGCACCAGCCTCTGGGAAAATCTAACGCTACAATCGACTGTTGAAGACTACACAGAGAGCAATGGGCGGTGGGACCCTCAAACATTGGGATGCACATTTAGCAAAGGCCACCTAGTTAGTTAACACTAGGGGATCTACCAATCAAGCTAGCCCTGCCCAATCAAAACTTCCACGTACTGTAGAAGGAGATAGTTCTTGTAGTGCACATGAAGAATACGTTGAGGAGGACAGTCTGCATTACTCCTCATTCCAGCAAAGTCAAACACATGCCTGGGATTGCTTTTGCTCAAGGACCTGGGTGCACTTGGAAGGTGATGCAGAAGGATAGGGAATTCCGATGTGTACCTTAGGGGGATTTGATTTTGGATAAGAATAGCCAATAAATTAAATTGTATTATGTTAATTGCTAAATAACCCTGACATTGTATGTTATCATTGCTACAATTGCTATATGCTGTATCAGTGGTATTACCATAAGAATCACCCAAATAAATGAAGGATGAACTTTGGTGAAACAGAGTGAAGCAATGATGGAACTAGAAATGACTTCAGCAAGTGGCACCCAGCAACTTCCCTGAAATCAATACCTTCAACCTGCAGACCATGGACATGGACCACGCCAGATATACCAGTGCAAGTTCTGGATGCAGCATGCAACAATCCAACAGCATGCACCATTGCTCCTGCCCTGAAAGATTGTTATGATAAATGGAGTCCAAATCATGGACTAAATGAACTCAATGGATATTTTAGAGGGACGGTCTATAGACTAAGGGAATGATATCTGTTTATGTATATATATATACACAAATACATAAAAGGCAGGGAAAGTGGTGGTGATTAATTGGACAGTGTAGCATTCTGGGCATGACATAGATGGTATAGAATAAGGGGTGGATAGTGTCCTGGTTTCAGCTAGGTTGGAGTTCATTTTTACAAGAAGCTGGGAGGGAACACAGCCAAGACAGCTGACACAAACTAGCCAAAGGGGTATTCCGTTACATATGACATCATGCTCAGCACATAAAGGGGGCTGGCCAGGGAGGAGGGGCTCAGTGATGGGCTGGGCATCAGTCTTCCCAGCAGTGAGTAAACTGCATTGTGTATCACCTGCTTTGTATATTATTTTGTAAATATTTTCCTGTTCCTTTGCTGTCCTAGTTGTTTTCCTCTTCTTTTGCTGTCCTAGTAAACTGTCCTTATACCAACTCATGAGTTTTACCTTTGTCTTCCTACTGTCCTCCCCATCCCACCAGGGCAGGGAGTAGTAAGTGAGTGGCTGTGTGGTGCTTAGCTGTTGGATGAGGCTAATCCATGACACAACAGTATAAATATGCAAGTTCCAGAGCCCAAAGCCTTCCCAGGCATTGTTTAACAGTGTACACACAGCCACAATGCCTAAAGATAGTCAGTCCATTAATAAAATACAAATACTTCTATGATCTGCAATCAGATACATACTGATAGCTCTTCTCTAGTTCAAGCACAACTGTGTTTTGCATTTGGTCAAATACAATTAATAAGGAAGTGTAGCACACTTTACTACAATTTTTCTGCACAACTACTTCCAGTTTATAACATTTTGGTGAATAAAATAATTTTTTTTTTTTTTCAAAGAAACTGCTTGGGTTTTATCATTTATATTTTGCTGAACAGTTGTATGGAATACTATATATTTCTTATCAGATGATTAATTTCAGAGGTTCCCTTTGGTTGATAGAAAGACTGATGAAGATGTAAGCATTTTTGTCTGTTTTGCATATTGACATCTATGAGGCTGGTATCTGATTTAAATGCATTGATCAAGAATCTTCGTAAGTGTTGCCATCACAGAAATATTTTGAAAGATATTTGACATGGCCAAGTATAGACAAAGAAAGTGTCTCATCTTTCTCATGCTAAGGAATAACGCGATACTCAAACAGGCAATTGAAGTTTCTTACTTGCACAAGTCAGTCATGTGTTTCTCAGGGTATCAGAGCAGTAACTACTACTGAGGTAGGGGTTGGGCCTTTAGGGCCAAGCAGTTTGCACCCTCAGTTTTGAAAGGCAGCAGAAACTGCAGGCCTTGCTTTCTGGTTCCTTCACTGGCTTTCTCACCTGCTCCATCCATTTCTCCAGCATATGTGACAGACCTTTTCCTCCCCATTGCAGAAGTCTCAGTGCAACCCTGATTTGCATGTTTCCTTTTGCTCACACTTGACTTGGCAAGCCCTTTAAAAAAGTTTGATGGGTTATTCCTTCTTCTATCAGTGAAAAGTACAAATCTCCTCTCCTCTTTTTGTCGAAATACGTTGAGCTTGTCCAGCAAATGACCTGTATAACTATAGTCCAACATCCCATAAAATGGACCTTGTAAGTGTAGACTGAACAATATGATAATCATAAATCCTGTCAGGACATTCATTTTGCTGTGATATCAAGCAAAAAAAACCCAACCCACATTTCAGAATATTTCAGTGGGAACTTGTGTGCTTTTATTCAACACTGACAAAGTTTTAACAGAAACTCCAATGCTAAGTTTTTATGAGAGCTATAAAACCAGGCTCTAAGTTACTGATGATGTTGCATTTGTTTTATCCCTAATGGCCTAGCCTACATTTCAATTGCACAACATACATCTAAGTTTCATTTTGCTGTCAGTTTAGCTCCCTAATTGTAGTGTGAAGTATTTAACCACACATCTTCTCTAAATTGGTATGAAATCCCCTGCATTTCTTTGGCAATCTTTACTTGCTGCCCAGAACTGGTTGTTATGTCACAGTCTTCCACCTGTCTCATTACAACCAGCAAAATCTTCTTTGATAGAGGAACTGCCTGAATAACACTTGCAGGAAATTGTATTTTAACAAATATACATGTATTAATATTACTACCACATTGATATTGAAGTTAAAATCATAGAATTGTTTAGGTTGGAAGGGACTTTTTGAGGTCTTTAGCTCGAACTGCTTGCACACAGAAAAGCTAAACTTTTTGGCCATTTTGTTAGATACTTTATTTTACATTTTTTCTTTAATATTTATTCATAAGTTTTATGTATCTCTTTTGGTTTCCAAGTGAATTTACTACTTGGATACTGAGGGATGAGCAACACTGACCAAGTTAATAGGTATAGTGGTAGTCTTCTTTAATCATGCCAAAATCGCGCTCATTCCCTAACATATTGCTAAAATCTCAGTTCAAAGAGCTCTGATGATGATGATGGGATGCTGCCAGTGACCTTATACCATACCAGAACAGTTTTATTAGAGGGACAAAACGGCAAAATAGTATTTCAAAATTTCCACTTTTGACTTTGTTTGTGAACAAAGTTTGTGAAACAAAGCTACCGTTATTCCTTACATCTCCTAATCTGGGCCGGGGGGCGGGGGCGGGTGGGGAAGTTGGTGGCCTGGATCCCAAGAAGTAACTACTCAGTAAAGCTAAGGACTTGGGATTTAGGGTTTATACTCATTCAATTACAGAGCCATCAAAGGTACGAGGCACTTCACTGCTTGCCCTTCTACATCCCAAGGCACTTGCACCTTCATAGAGCTGTATTTTGACCCTGGAGCAAGGCCACATGGGAAGACCTGTGGGCCTTAGTGCCCATGGGAAGACTAGCCATCTGCAAAGGCCAGACAGAAAAACATCCACCTCCTCCAAGAGGCCCAATCTGTTAAGTCGCTTTGGATCACATGTAACAAGTACCACATGGAGTGGATGTTTTGAAGCACCAGATGAGGAAAAGAAGCTATTAGCCTGGCAGTTAGAAGCCTTTCCTTGGAAACAGGAGTTGAACAGTCAATGCAATTTTGAGCGTAAGGGTGTGCAACCAGCCTCCTGCACTCCCTGTCTTATCCACAACACATGGAAAACTTTCCTGCAGGGTTTTTTGTGCTGCTGCACAGAAATCAAAGCAAAATTCACAGAGCCTGAAAGACAGCAGAAGAGGGTATACAATTGAATGGCAAGGAATCACAAATGGATTATAAAAAAGACAAGCAAGAAACAAATCTGGAAATAGGGAACAAAATTCATGGCCTGTCCTTTTCAGTTAGGTAGCTTCACACGCAGAGTGATATGTAGAACACCACTAGGCACATTCACCTCAGCAACCACTGTGTACCCAAGTGGAAAAAAAACCTGTTTGGACAGCTTTCTGCTCATACACTATACTAGCCTGCATGCTTCTGGAGTCCTCACCAGCCTTCCTACACCAGCGAATAACAGAAACAGAGATATAACTGAGCTCTTTGGATGAAGTAATTCCACCTCATGGTCCACCTTGAGCAGAGACCTCACTCTAACTATCTAGCTCATTACTAGTTAGGTATATGCCTTTTGCCCTTAGTCAGGCACCTCATAGGTAGAAATGAACTCTCTTGCCACCTAGCTTTAGTGGGGGTTTCTGTTGGTTTATTTCTAAACAAGTGCTCTGAGGAATTGCATTCCCTCCTCATATGGGACATAGAGTAGATTCCACCAGGGAACCAACCTTGAGTGGCCAGGCACTGATGCTCTGATTTTTGGCCCTTTTAGTGGGTCTTCCCTTGGTCCTCAAGATATAGAATGCCATCACAGGAGAGACTGACATCAAGAGCAGAGCAACATTTGGCATAACCCTAAACCTACATACATTAAGAACTTTGAGAAGGACCACACTTCATCTGCACAGTTACATTACATTACTGCTGCAACCAGCTTCTTATTTCTGCCTTATGCAGAATACTAAATAAATATCATTAAGTTATTTCTGCTCACATGCCTCTCTGGGTTTTAAATACCTCTGTTATATACCCTTCAGACATATTTTCTACAAGATATAGTCTGTTTAGTTTCCTGTGGAAACCATTCCATACCTCTGATTATCCTTGCTGTCCTCACTCTCTCCTCCTGATATGTCCTTTCTGAGTTAATGGGATCAGTACTACATGTTGTAATCGAGATGGAAGCATATATATCAGAAAGACAATTATCTAACTTTTCACTCCAAGTGAGCATTACACTCACATTTTATCCAAAATGATTCTAAGATCTGCTTCTGGAGTAATAACCATTTTCACCGAATAAGGGCACACATTTTGTACGTGTCATTACTGATACTTGCCCATTTCAAAATTTACATTGCTTTACATTTAAAAATATTAATTAAAAGTTGCCTTTTTATCACCTACTCACCCATTGTCACAAGAATTCACTGACAGTTAGCTTTGCATTTATTTTCATTAATATTTTTATAGCATTAATAAACTTTTCATTTTTTAATATTAATAAACTTTGTCATTAACCATATATGCATTTTCAAGGTTTTATCTGGGTATGTCTATCTGCAATGGTCCAAGCACATGTTCTTGCAGAACCCAGTCATACTTTCCTTCCATTTTCAATCCTCACTATGTATCAAGATATACCACATTTCCTAAATTTTAGCTAGATATTTAAATTAGAAGACTGCAGTCCTTCTATTTCAACTCCTTTTTAAAGGAGCTTTTGTCATGGGGCCATTTAAGAGCCTTTTTACAAAACTCATTGTATCAGGTAGCTCACTTTTTCTGTATGTTCACTGATTCCTCCAAAGACTGGGCATGACTTTCCTGTGAAAAAGCTATACTGATTCTTCCTCATTACTTTTATCTGTATGTCTACTAACGGTATTCTTTATCATAATTTTTTATTAATTTCTCTGGTACAACATTCAGACTTGATGATCTGGTTTTATTCTGGTTTCAGCTGAGAGAGAGTTATTCTTTCTAGTAGCTGGTATAGTGCTGTGGTTTGGGTTTACTATCAGAATGATGTTGATAACACACTGATGTTTTCAGTTGTTGCTAGGTAGCTGTTGTGTCTAGACCAAGTCAAGGACTTTTCAGCATCTCACACCCTGCCAGGTGCACAAGAAGTTGGGAGAGCTCAGCCAGGACAGCTGACCCAGACTGGCCAAAGGGATATTCCCTAACATATAACATCTTGCTCCAGAGACAACTGGGGAAGTGAAATCGCTTCTCAGAAAGAAACTGGGCATTGGGGTTTGGGTTTTTTCCCTTTTGCATATGGTGAGCAATTGCATTTATGCATTACTTCTATTATTGTTATTACTGTTATTACTATTATTCTCTTCCTTTGTTATCCTATTAAACTGACTTTATCTCAACCCACAAGTTTATTTTCCATTCTGTTCCCCATCCCCTTGTAGAGAAGAGAGAGAAAGCAGCTGCATGGTGCTTAGTTACTGACTGGGGTTAAACCATGACAGTTTTTTTCTAAATTTTGCAGGAACTGGTTTTGTGGGTTTGGGGATTTTCTTTACAACACTGTATATATGTCTTTTTTTCTGGTGCTGATAGCTTTGATAAACTATACCATGATTTCATAGATTTTAATGGAAACATATCTGAAGACACCAGTTTGTTGCTCTTCATTTTAATGTTTTGTTCTAACTCCTCTTCTGCTGACACTTTGCACAAAATCCTTTCCAACTCACTCCCTATAATAAAATGCTCCATCATGGGAATCCCCTAAATCTCCTTCCTACTAATCAGTGAAGCAAAGAATTCTCTTAACTTTATGGTAATAAATTACACTGGCCACATACAATTTCCACATTCTTTGGCAGGCTTCTTGCTTCCACTGTGTTTGAAAAGATTTCATCACTAGTCTTCATGGCTTACAAAGTTGTTCCTCAACTTTTTTAATTATCATTTTGTGTAATCATAGTTTAACAGTTACCCTGCAAAAGTGTATGTCCTTTTTCCTGTTTGGAAATTGCTAGCACTTTTTAAAAATGTATTTTTATTTCTAATAGTTTTTGCTATATTGCTTAATCGTGATTTCTTTGAGGTGGAATCTTTTTTTGATAGATGTAATCTCTATGGTCTGTAACCTCTAATATGATGTCTTCAGCACTTGCAAGTAATTAACTCTTTTGTCTGTACCTTTTATTTTCTTTTAACAAGCTACTCCTTTTCTTATGGAACTCTCTTTTTCACAGCTCAACATTACACCCATGGGTCTTTCTGGAGAGAATTTTTTCACTGATGAATCTTGAATTTGACTATATAGTGGGAGCAGTTCTAGAACAGGTCTTCAGTTGTAATAATTTGAGATGAGTCATGTACATTGCTCATGACTGACGAATTAAGTCCATAACAGTTTCTTCTCTTTTGAGGTTTCTGCCTATTTGCTCCAAGATGTTAAAACATGAGCATTATATTTTATTACTAGGCTCTGCTTATTTGTCTAATTGTGGTAATTGAATCGTTCTACTACTCCTATGGAGTTTTCTGCCTTCACAGCCATTTTCATCTCACACTGTATTTTGTTTCTGAGGACCATTTTCTGCCTTCAACATATGCATGTATATATAACCTGCCCATCCTACCCTGTGCAGTAAACCACAAAGTGCTAGTCCTCCCCTTGACTCTGTCTGCATTTTTACTTGTTGTACTTGCCTTTCTTTGTCTCTCCTCATTTTTACTTTTTCATTTTTTTAGTTAAAAACAAGTTGGATGAAAGAAGGCTCAGTTCTCTTTGGGCTTCTTTTGTCTTGTCTTTCTAAGGAGTAAAACGTGCCACTTTTGTCTGGGATGTCTTTCATTTGAGGACAAATAATTAGAACTGAATGAGTAAAAGATGAATACAATAAAAAAGCTTGTTATTTCAAATGTAAGTTAGTGTCTTTGAATTATTCAATTACATTGTCCTATAGCTATTAACCAAGGACTTTTGCTGACAGTTGACAGGCCTCAGAACATAGCCAAGGCCACCTTACTCAGAATAACATCTGAACTTTTTCATTGTTTGCTGAGTGACAAATTTCAGAGAAACTGTTGACTCAGAGACACAATGCATTATTCTTTAACCCCTCTGTATTTAAGATGATAAAAGCTGTTTGAGAATACAACAAAATGGCCTTTTGTTCTGTTAAAAAGAGATTCTCATCCTAATTCAAAAGATCTGTTCTTTAATTCTATATTTTACTTTTTTTCCTAATTTTTTCAATGGGCCAATACTGAATAAAACATTTGGGGTCATTTGTCCTCCACCCCCTGCATCGTGTGTCCCTCCCTGCCTCCCTCCCCCTTCTGTTCTTGTGTAAATAATTCATTCGATAACAGATGACATGGGAAATCAATTTACCTTCCTCTAATGAAAAGTGCCAGTGTAAAGAGTCTTCTGCTATGGATAGAAACTTTTTTTAAGATAAAAAAGAAAAGTCACAATATTTTTGTTTTTAAAAAATGGTGTAAGTACAATGAATGCAAAATTGAAATATTCTAAATTTAGGACTTTATACCCTAGATTTGTAACAACATACATTGTTGCCATTATATATTTCATTTTATTACTCTTGCTCTTCCACTGCAATACCAAAATTAGAAGGAATAAAAAGAGAGTTCCTGGTCATTTTGCCAATTATTTTTGTGTACTTCTAATTAGTGCCATTCTGAGTTTCTATATCAACCTTGACTTGACAAGATTAATACCATAGCTTAACAAAAGAGAAGACGATCTGTGTTGTTAATAGATTTTTCACATTCTTGTACAAATAAGATTAGATGCAGCATGTAGATCAAGCTGTAAGTACATGACATTTTCCCAACATTTATATTATTATTATTTCGAAGCATGCATAAAACTCCTGCCACATCAAATCTTCTAACTCTCATCCATGTGTCATTTAGGATTTGATTTCTGACAGTACCCAACCTAACTGACAAGAACCATAACTTCTGTTACAAAGTATTTTATATTTGCGTACTGATCCATGTAACTGTACTAAATACCCAAGCTTAAAGCCTCCACATAGTAATACGTTCATTGAAACTTATGTATACTCAGAAAAAAAAAAACATTCACTGACTTTTTCCTCCTTGAACAAGAGCAGGCAAACTGTGTCAGATATGATCAGGTACTTGTATTCACACCTGTATACAATTCCACATACAACCTTTCAGAACACGTCTGAGGTTTTTAAAACATAGTAGGAAATGTTTATTGCTCTGAAGACTCACAAAAGATTTAAAATTATGAAAATGGAACCATACATAAATCAATTACAATCTTGCTATTAGCAAGATTGACTTATTAACCTTTATAACTAAGATGTTAGTAAAGATTAAGAGCTTTGCCAGCATAAATGTACAACTATTTGTACAGATGGGAGGCATCTTTTCCTTAACTGGGGAAAGGTACTTCTATTTCAAATAAGGATGCTTTGATGAGAAACTGTTTCAGGGTAACTACCACAGTACAATTATATTAATATGATCATAGCATATTTCCATAGGTAAATAGTTCCTAATGCACTCCCTTACTACAAATGAAACTTCATAGAATAATTGTTTCTTTTATTTTTTTTTTCTTTCTAAAAATATCCAAAATATTGTTTTATGTGACATAGGTAAAACCTTATGAGTTGGGAAATATATCAGTATGGTTAAAATAGTCCAGGGTGCACTATTTTATATGTGTACCACTCCCAACATCTAGGCAAGGAGCTCAGGAAGATTCAGAAGATTACATGTCTGTACATTTATTTGTGACACAAAAATCTACATTTACATTAGATACATTTAAAAAAAAAAATGGATGAGAGCTGGTAAACCTTGGGGTTTAAGCCAATCATGAGCCACTGGAAAAAAAATTGAATTAATTCTGTAGATACTTATTATAAAAAAAGCATTTCTTTTCTGAAGTTGCTAGTACTTATTTAAGTCAAGATGTCTGGCTACATATGCAAATGATTTGATCCAACATAATCGGACATACTGATCCATGTATTTGTACATGATATATAAGTATCATACTACATTTTCTTATCCTTTCTGAACCATTGAAGAAATTAACTCATTGATGTGAAAAAAAGTAGAAAGTTAGCTGCAAAATGCTTTAGCAACAGATTTAAATGTAATAATAATAATAATAATAAAAATCAATAATTAGTCCAATTATCCCTCTGTGTGCCGTTAATTGCATTTAAGTTAAACAGTTTTATGATGGAAATTTAAAAAGTATTCTGAAGTTACTAATGTAATTTTAGATGTTTGTAACACATACATAACAATAAATGCAGCTTTTCTGCATTTGCTGTTCAGATGATGGTGCAGAACCTAAAATTCACTCAATTTTCCAGGATGAAGGAAAATTTTCATTCATTTGGAGAAATAGAAAGCTGCTGCAAAACAATTTATTTTGCTTTTCCAGTTAAACAGGGTTGAAAAACCCTTTCTGTTTTGGTGTATTCTTTCTTTCATTGGCAACAGACTATAATAATATCATAATTTCATTTTATGATGGACCTAGCAGTTTCTCTCCTTAATAGCCTTCTTAGACTTTCAGTATCATTGTAATGATTGCAAGACATGAATGCCTCCTGCAGTGTTTAAAGTGGCTTCAGTGCATAACATAACACATTTTTACAAGCAAGTGACAATTCCTTGTGTTTTCAGTTCTCCAAAATAATTTAGAATGTACATTATGAGTTCAAATAAATGTGTTAACTAATAAGACTGCAGTACTGCAAAGAAAGATTTTATTATTCTTCTGTGAGATTCTTTGTTGAACTCCTGTTGCATCTCATTTCAGTGTTCAAAGAAACTAATAAAATGTGATGAGATATAAAAAAGCTTATGACAAAATGGTTTCAGATATTGGAGGCCTCTTCTAAATTGAAAACACACATTTAAAAAAAAAAAAAAAAAAGGAATGTTGCTTTTTCAGTTAAAGAGGGCTTCATGGTTTTAATCTTGAAATTCTGTACCAAAATGTCAATCTTTTCATATCTAGAAAGTTTCTAAACCATGGCTCATCTAATTTCTAAATAATGGATCATTTGTGAACTATGGTTCTGCCTAATCATGACTATAGAGGAAACAGTTAAACTTCTCCAGGGTGATAGCCACTCAGTTCTTTCAAACCAAGAAAATGATAGTACGGTGTAAGTGGCCTGGCTGTGACTGTCCACTTTTGCTAAGGAGCTACTGTCTGCTGTTTATGGCAGCATGTATTGTCCATCATCAGTTCCTGGGAGGCAACATATAAATATTTTATGGATTCCAGTGAAAAATGGAAATATCCAAAAATATCCAGGTCTAGCAATCTGACATGTTAAATAAGTGTAGATTTAGGGGACTTACTACTGCAAAGGTCAATTGAGTTTGTAAGTCAGGCTCCTAATGGTTCATGTAGAGCCTAACAAGAAAGGAAGATTAGTCTTCTGTTTATCTTCAAATCCAATAGAATATAAGCAAGTTTCATCCCAAGAGTCTTTCTAGAGATGAAAAGAGGGAAGGGAAGGGGAGAGAAGGGGAGGGTAAATGTGCATAATGTTAATTCCTGAGCTATGGAGTTTTGCTTCATTTTTCTGTGTGTGAGAAAGTTCAGTCAAGTTTACCATAGAGTTGACATTACACCCACTAACAACCTATTCTAAATTTAAAATTAATTATATCAGCTAATGAAGACCCAGTGGTGTTGCACAGTGTCCAGATGACAACTGATAACTCATTTCTCAGTTATTTAAGTCCCTGAATGCTTTCAGCCAGTCGCTACTACCCTTAATTAGTAATGACATATCTATATATTAATTCTTGTGCTGTGATTGATTATTGTTCTTCATATATCCCAAACAAACAGCTTCAATATTTCAGAAGTTTCAGTGATGTGTTCTCAGACATCTTAATCTTCAGATATTTAATTCAAAATTATACCTTTATTTCAAAAGGAATTATTACATGAAGAAAAAGCAAGAAAGATCAAAAGGTTAAATGATGAGATAGGGAAGAAAATAGCCATATTGTTGCAGGCACCTGAATAAAGTCTTTTGAGAAAGAAGGCAGTATAATGGTTTAGCGCCAGCCAGCAGTTGAGCACCAGGCAGCTCCTCGCTCACCCCTCCCTTCCGGGTGGGGTAGGGAGGAGAATCAGAAGAAAACGTAAAACTTGTGGATTGGGGTAAGGAGAGTTTATACTGGGACAGCAAAGGGGGAGGAAAACAACAATACTTATAAAAGAGTATACAAAGTGGATGACAGACAGTGTAATTTGCTCACTGCTGGGAAGCCCGACATTCAGCGCCTCCCTAAGCAGTGACCCCTCCTCCCCAGCCAGCCCCCTTATATACTGAACATAACACTACATGGTACGGAATACCGCTTTGGCTAGTTTGTGTCAGCTGTCCTGGGATTAGATTAACTGTATCCCAGCCAAAAAACAGGACAGGCAGTTAGAGAAGAGCAAAGCACAGTAATTTAGGTAAAGAAAAACAAGATGACAAGGGCATGCATTTAGCTGTAATCACCATCCACTGGGTTGACAATTTATATCTATTCCCATTGAGATGCAGTGTCATTATAAGATAAACAGTAACACAAATTAAAAAGAATCAGGACCTGAATATGTTCCGTTTACAAGGATATGGCCATCAAGTGTTTAATGACTTCTAATCGTCCTTACTTAACAGATACCTCCTTAGGGGTTTGCAAGCAGGGGATGGAGAACTAAATATTCAGGAGGGACCATCAGGGCAGTCCTAAGCCGAAACTGCTGTAGTCAATAAATGTTAAGAGTCTCTGTGTGATGATGAATGGGAAAAGCAAGAGCATTTCAGAATAATGTCTGCTGCAGGCCACCAAAAGAGGAAAAGTTAATTATTAATTTTTTGAAAATAAAATCCTGATAACTATGAAGAATATCAAAAGTGTAGTGACTGGTGTTAAAAATAAATCTTATTTACACATTTGTTGGGAAACACAGATGTGGAAAGGCCAGCAAGATTTTTGTATGTGTTCTCTGGAGAAAAAGAAAGATGTTGAAAACAACTGAGGGAAGACTTCCTCCAGGTGTGATTCTTCCCAGCAGTTATTAACTCAAAAGCAAGAGGAGAGACTAGATTCACTCATGAAAAATGTAATTTAAAACAGAAGAAACTGTAGGAAGGATCTCAAGAGAAGTGAATCTGAGGGGGCAGGGGGGGAATAGAAAATAATTCCTTAAAAGAAGTTGATAGGTCTTTAAAAAAGAAGTCTCAACATTAAAAGCAAATTTTCCTAAGGCAAAAGAAGACAGAAAGTGTAGCAAATGTTCCTCATAAACTGTTCAATGTCCTGAAATGCAAGAAGGAAGCATCAAGAGAGTAAATAAAAAGCAAATGTTTAAGGATAAGCAGGAAAAAAAATCAGAAACACATAGGCCCAAAATTAGAAAAGTCAAGCCTCAAAATGAGATACAACTAGCAGAGAACAAAAAGGGCAACAACAAACCCTTCTACAATTAGATTAGGAGGAAACCCAAGCAAAGTATCAGTTCATGCTACTATAGGAACTGGAGACTAATGACAAACAATGTCAAGAAGTCTGAAATGTTTAATGCTCTCTTTTGTTTCATTTTTCACTGGAAAGGTTAACTTTACTCAGACAATTAAATATCAGTGACAGAAGGCAGTAAGAAGGAAAACATATCCAGAAAGAATTTTTTTGTTCTCCACCTACCTGTGTCTGACAAAATTCACCCCAAATTACATGGACTACTGCCTGGGGCAACTTCAAGTCACCTTTAAGGACTCTTGGAAGTTGGCTAAGAGTCTGGAAGCTTGGAAAAGACAATCAAGTGTAATAAGGTGGAGGAAAATAAGGGGGAAAAAGGATGTTCACTCATGAATTAACTTCAGTTACCTAATTTAGGTGGTCCAAGGCTTCTGCAGGATATAATGTCCCTCTCCAATAATAAAACAAGGAAGGTAATTCTGTCTAAATATATGTAACTTATAAAGTAGATTAAATGAACAGTACATATCTTTAAAAAAAAAAAAAAAAAATCTAAAGTGGATCATGAATTATAGACCACTCACCTGAGTTCTATTTCTGAGAAATTCTGGAACAAATATCTGGAAGATAGTAAGAATATGACTGTCAACAAGCATGGACTAATCAAGAGCAAATCATAGCAAACCATCTGATATTTTCTGTAGCACACCTTTTAGATTAAGGACAAGTAGCTGATATAATATATTTTTTCATTAAAAAGGTTTTTCATTGTCTGGCATTATTTTCTAGAAGTTGAGAAAGCATATTCTGGAGAACGGTAGAAAACTGAGTAACAGTTGTCTATGTAACTGTAATTAAAATTTCAGTATCAACAAGGAAGGACTAATAAACTTTCTGCAGCAGTTAATGCAAAGTCTACTCTGTTCAAGGGTTTCATTAGTAACTATGATGACAAAATATTAACTATAGTGTAAGATAAGTGTAAAACCAGATTTTTAAAAACTATCTTTTTCATTTTTATTTAAACTAGAAGGGTAAATAGACTAAGGACTCTGTAGGGATCTGCTCTTAGTCCAGGCCTATTTGAATTTATTGTTTACAAAAGGGATGATAAACTATGGTATTCCCCTATTAGATTTGCAGACATACTGAAGCTAGGCTGGATGCAGCTACTTGGAGAATGAACTAATTTTAAAATCATCTTGAAAAAAATTGAAGAAATCATCAAAAATAACTACAGTTCTGTAAAGATATGAGCAATAATGAAATTAATTGAACAGCAACCATAGCATGATTTGGACACAGTTCTACAAAAATTGTTCTAGGAGTTAGAGGGCATCACAGCCTGCACATCAATCAAAGCCATCCTAGAGTTTAAAGGGAAAAAAAACAAAACAAACCAAACACCCCCCCCCCCCCCACCAAACTTCATACTGCAATATGAAAACAGCAAAAAAATAAATGAAACATGAAGTAATGTTTGGATTCTAACTGTGTGTAGTAAGGGTTCACTTGATATATACATCTTGATTTTGGCATTACACTTCAGGTTAAATGTAAACCAGTCTAAAGGAGATGAGTAAGAATGAGAAGTGCAACCACCACCACCACCAATGGGCAAATTACATAAAAATAATTTGACTAGAGGGAGGCCAGGACATCCTAGGAAACAGTAGAGAAAGAAAAGGCCGAAAGATGACTTGGCATTCCTTCACTTGTATTTTCCGTGTTAAGGTTCAATCCAGCCCCAACAATTCACAGCCAGCTCTGTTTGGGTTTCTGCTCTCTCTTATTCTTATAGATCCAAATATATGAAGCACTCTTCAAGAAGAGCACTTTAGACTTTTAGAATAAGGGGGAAAACTTTGACTGCACAAGTTTGTTGCAATAAAGACTTTCCAATTTGCAATAAGAAATAAATAGGATTTGGCATACCTCGTCCTAAATAATTGAGATGAGAATATTCTATGTCCTTTTTCCTTAGATCAAAGTAGTTCATCTTGTCACCAATTTACTGCCAGGTGCAATTTCTTATCTTGTATATGATACTCAATATAGCAAGAGCTGATGCTAATTACAGCATGGTAAGAGCAAGATGGCAGATATTTTACCTGCATAATACCAGTGCTTCTGTTTTTTTCTTTTTTGTCGCTTGCAGTACTTTAGGTTAATAGAGCATAGAAATAGAAAATTCTGGTTAGCCACCTCTTGAGAAATTTTTATTTTTATTTATAATGTGTTTCTATGGGTAATTTCCTGACTTCCACAGAAAATGTGAGGTTTACGAACCACGGTAAAAGAGAGGGGTTATGCAAGGCAAATTTAAGGTGAACTCCTCTTGAAGTAAAGAGGTGCCATAATTTTCAAACTTCTTTTAAAGAAATCTGCTTTTAAATTATTTAGAAATAATTTGACACCAAAAAATCTGAGTAAAGACATTTTGTTAATTTGTGCAGATTATGAATACTTAATGTTAGAATATATTTTGCCCTGCCAGTAAGCAAAGAATTACCTTATTTAAGTTGCTATGATTTAATGACATCATACAGCATTAGAATTGTTTTTGGAAAGTGTCATTTCCATTTTTCTGAAAATATTAGATACATTCCCTGACCTTTTGAGTAATATATTATAGCCCAAAATGAAATATAGTGCAATAACTTGCTTTTATCCTATTATCTGAGTAATTTCACATTTATTTTTCTTTCTTTTTGACAGTTGCTTACAGGAAGACAGTGCAGAGCATGCTTCTGCATATAGTCCAAAATCAGTCCATGAGAACTCTTTTACATACACTATGTTGCATATTTGTGCCATTTAAAAGTGCCTCCAGTGAAGAGAATAAACCCTTTATCAGACAGAGATTTGATCCATGCTATTCTTTTAAAAGTGACAGTAGCTGAGTTTTCAATACAAATTTTGTGTGTTCCATGTGGGATATCATGCTTTCTATGACACCAGAAAAGGTATAATGTTGGTATAATTTAATGGCAAAAATGCATCAAGCAATTTTCCGTATGGTATCTCCCTCAGTAGAATTCATTTTGATATGAATAATATTTATATATATATAATATATATATAACCTACAGCTATCAATTTGTTATAATTTATGAAAGCAAAAGATAAGAAATAGTAAACAAGGAGACCTATTTACCTTCATGTATATTTTGTCCATATTTCACTCTGAATGCTTTGTTAACATAAAACAAACTTCAATGTTTACAAATATTTTTATTTGCAGGCTTCTGCAGTCAAATGATACCAAATCATTAGTGAACCCAAAGACGGTGTTTCAAAGCTTTGTGAGAATGTTGGCCACTAGAGAACTTAATGTCTGGCAGATGCTCATGACTCATGAAATGCTCCCTGCTACAATGAAATACTAACATCCTCAAAGCTAAAACTGGGAACAAATTATATTCTAATGGGTGCCAGCCACAAAAATAGCTCAAACAACTTAACAGATGCAAAACACTTTTGTATGTTTTAGTTTATGATTTTAAAGCATTTTATAGACTATTTAGTTCCAGGTAGCAACTTGCATTTCCTGATTCAGGAACATGTAGGTATTGGTGTCTTTGTCCAATCAAAATGGTTGTCTTTAAAACTGTATGAACTTCTAGTTACATAGTTCTCCAGAATAGTAAAGAGAATGTGAACAGAATTATTCCAGAAACAGAACACTAGATCAAAAGGTTTTCCAGTATAAGAAGGTGAAGAAAGAACTTCTACAAATCTCTTTGACTGAATTCTGTAGTGAGATCTTATCTGCATTTCCAAGCCATACTCAATGAATACAAATACACCATCCACCACATTATCCTGAAATATGTGCACTGCTGCCAAGGAGCACTAGGATTAAGTCAAATGTAGTAAGGAATGACAACAGAAGATTGCACAGAGACAGAAGTAATTTTGTTGTACATTTTGCATATATTATGTATCTTATCTAGCTAACAAATAGAAAATAATAATAATTTGCATAAACCATTTAGACCCAAGTCCATTCTTAATGCATTCATCATTCACAGCTGATCTCCAAACAAATCATAAGCATCTCATTTATGCTTATCCCCAGTCCAACAGCCTTCATTTTTTAATAAATATACCAAATTTTCTGCATTTTTGACAGGCATAGCAAAGTGTGTTAAGTTTGCCAAGAAGTAGAATTGTTGATTCTAAGCTCATCCTGGGGACATTTTCCATGCATCAGTGAAAATGCAGACCTAGCTTTCCTGTGCCCAGTTTGGCCTACCACCTTTTAGATCTGACCTATGATCTCAGCCAGATACAAACCTGTAATAAATTACTAGACTTGAAAGCTGAGTCATACTTCATTTGAAAAAGGAACGATTTCAGGCTATGCAATTTTGAATCAACCTATAACCTTCATGTCACTGTAATCTGCCAATGTCAATGTATGACTGGGCTATTTTCAACAGCAGTTGAAACATTAATTGCTAGAACACCTTAGAATATATGTGGGAATGGATGCCAAAGTTTTTGCAGGTGGTTTTCCAGATTTATTTGGTAATAGTCTGCATGTAGAAACTTAATATTTAGCTAACATGATCTGCCTATATCTGATTCTTAATTGTATGCTATACAAATTTTGTCCGAGTTTACACTTCTCTCACATGCACACAGTTATACAGACAAGGCATTTGAAGTAAACCAGTCTATGTATGTGAAGCTGTTTTTATAGAGAAAGAAACACATATTGGAACTTGTGGTTAGTTTTTTGGGGGGGAGTTTTTCAACAACTATTCTTAGACTAAAAATAAGGCAAGATGCAAATACATTTCATAAAGAATTTAGTATCTACAGTAGTGATTTGGTAACAAAGTTGTGCATGTTGATATCAGTTAGAATGCTAAAATGTAGACTATAGAAGAGGATGCATGCCACAATCAAGTATTTGAAGACAAATAATAAGTATTTCTCTGCTGCCTAACAAAATGAATGAATAAAATGATATATAAAATGCAAGGTAAATTACTCTAGGACACATAATCCTACCATACACACATTTAGCAAACTTTGGAGTTCAATGTCTCTTACTTGTCTGTAATAGCAGATTCACGGGTTTGTGAGAGTTGGAAACATGTAAGAAGATCGGTATCTACTAACATACTCCACCCACATCAAGTACACCAGCAAACTGTGAAAAGTTAATTCCCTACTTCTTCTCCAAGAAAAATATAAGTGAAGTGGAGAAGGAATAAAAAAAAATAAAAAAAAAAAAAAATAAAAAAAAACCCCACAACATAGAATATCTATTACCCTTGCAGGTCTCCTCATTCTCACACCAAACTAGAACAAAATGCCCAAGAACAAGTCTATGCCATCCTACAAATGAAAAACCTATATATTTTGAGTAGCTGTAGTAGACACTGTACAACTTGCCTGTAAAAAATTTTCCTGGTAATCCTAATGAGCATAGTGACAATGCAACTTTCTGTTCAGCTACACATGCAGACTGCATAATACCAGCCATAATATACTACTACTGCATGTATCACATAGAATCTGAGCAACCCACATTCACGTAATTACTAAACAACATATTGTGAGGGTTTGTCATGTTTCCTGAGTAAGAATAAGGAAAATAATGTTGATAAATACTAAGATTAACATACATACAAGTGTCACAGATCTTCTGCTAAAGCATGTATAAAGTATTAAATGAATGCTTGCAGGAAAAACTTATTGGATACACATTCAAAATAGTGTTCAATAAAGCAGAACATTATGAATTTGAATTAGTCAGTTTATTTGAATCACAGCAGTGACAGTATTAGATCATTAAAGGAATCCAGTACTGTGTACTGAAATTCACATTTTAATAATGTGCATTACAAGGAGAGATATTTTGACATTGCCATTCAAGGCAAGGCTTGACCTCTTAAGACAAGTAACCTTGCTTTTTTAAGACAACAATAATATAAAATGAAACTATTTTTATATTGATAAAAGCATGAAGAATTTACTCAGAATATCTAGGTCAAGAAAATTGAGAACATATGGTAATAAGGTTAGTTTTGTGATTAAACAGTTCCACAAGGATTTGAAGAAAGATTGCCTATACAGCCTTGTAAACAGGGAGTCTTTGTTAAAATATACATGCTCACATACCCATATCAACTTTTGCTTGGAGCATGTATAAATTATTTTTCTCTCCACTGAAATACTTCCTGACTACCACTTGTTGCAATTTTATGTTTATGCCATCACATAAGCTTTTTCTTGTGTTCCTACTTTCACTCTCTTCATTCAACAAAGGTTCACAAGTGTGGGGAGAATTGGCAGTCTTCTGATTGTGACCATGACAAGATTCAGTTCATGCAATGTGAAATTCCGAAAAAGAATTGATTCAAGCATTGCTACAGCTTCTGTAGGAAGCCAATTAGTTCAATTGTTCGTGTACATAATACCAAGTTTGAATGGAAACCAGAGACCTAACTCACACTGATTAGTTCTTCCTAAGTGCATAAAAGTCAGAAGGTGACACTATAATTAAACACTTCATCTCCAAAACAAGACCAAAAATTATTATGATGCCTAAATTTTGCCAAATTTCTGTCTTAAACATTGCGGTGGATTGACACGAGCAGCCAGACATGTACCCGTCCTTTCACTCACTCCCTGCTCCCAGAGGATGAGGAGAAACATAGAAGGGGAAAAAAAAGACTCATGGATCAAAATAATGGCAGTTGAATAAGGAAATTAAAAGCCACACATACAAGTAGAGCAAAAAGGAGGAATTAATTCACTATTTCCCATTGGCAGGGAGATGTCCAGCCAGGAAAGCATACAAAAGAGCTGCCTGGGAAGACAAATGCCATAACCACCAATACCCCCCTTTCTTGTCACTTTTCCTGATCTTTTATTCCTTGGGCATGATGCCATATGGTATGGAATATCCCTTTGGTCAGCTTGTGTCAGCTGTCCTGGCTATGTCCCCTCACAGTCTTTTGCTCACACCAAGGTTATTCCTATTTGGGCTGGGCAGCAAAAAGAGAGAAAGCCTTAACACTAAGCATTGTTCAGCAGTAACCAAAACACTGGCATGTTATCAACATTGTTTTAGCCACAAATGCTAAGCACAGCACTATATGAACAGCCATGAAAAAAATTAACTTCATAACTTCATCCCAGACACAGCCAGTGCAAACATTAAAGCTGAAAAATTGAAAAAACAAAATCTTCTACAGTTAGCAACTGCTTAGTACTAGAAACACCTACATGCATACCCGGCTCAGTTTAACCCTTCCATGTGTTCTATTTTGTCAGTTTTGCCAATTCAGGACCTAGACAGAAGGTGCCTCCAGACCCTGTTCTTCAAAGTGCTTCATATAGGAAACACAAAACATGCTGGAAAGAAGAGCACAGACTGGGAAGTGTGCTGGTTTGGTCTGAGATAGAGTTAATTTTCTTCATAGTAGCTGGTATGGGGCTGTGGTTTGGATTTCTGCTGAAAACAGTGCTTCTCACACCACACCACCAGCGGGATGGGTGGGCGTGTACAAGGAGTTGGAAGGGGACACAGCCAGGACAGCTGACCCCAAATGACTAAAGAGATATTCCATACCATATGATGTCATGCTCAGCAATGAAACTAGTGGGGAGGTTGGTGCAGGAGCTTGGGGACTGGATGGGTATTGTTTGGTTGGTGCTGAGCAATTGTTTTCATTTACATCGCCTGTCTTCCTTGGGTTTTATTTCTCTCTCTTTTTTATTTTTCTTTTAATTACAATTTATTACTAGTATTATTATTATTGTTATATTATATTTCAATTATTGAACTGGTTTTATCTCAACCCATGAACTTTCTCACTTTTACCCTTCCAATTCTCTTCCACCATCCTGCTAGTTGGGGAGTGGCTGTATGGTGCGTAGTTGCTGGATGGGGTTAAACCACTACAGAAGGGAATTTGCAGTCACTGAATTCAGTCTCCTCCTATCACAGCCAAACACTAACCTCCATCATAAAACATTGATATCACATCATATTGCTCCTCTTGGGAAGCATTTCCAACAGCTCTACTTTACCACATAGGCCAATGTACATTTACAGAAGAAAATCTTAACAATTCATGAAAGCTTCACACAAATTTGAGCAAAGGGTCAGCAGATTATTTTAAAGGAGGCAGCAAAAGATGGTGGTAATTCTGCCCCATGCAAGAGCTAAGAGGGTAGGACTACCTCACTTGAGAGAAGCAACCCCATCCTACAACTTCATGTTCCCTCTATTCTCTTTCTCACTTGGTGAACTTTGTATTGCGTTCTTTAGAGAGGCACGTTTTCATATGGCTGAAATAAGGAACCTTAGAGGGATTTAAGTGTCCCCTTGTACTCGGGAATGCTTATTTGTGATATGTGGGTAGGATAAGTACAGGCTAAGGTACTGGTCAGATGGGTCCAGCTCTACACTTACATGTTTCCCTGGGCTCAAGGACTCATTCTTTAATCTTACTATGCAGCTAAACCAACAGGCAGAGCCTGAGAAGAGCAGGGACAGAAGTCATGATGGAGTTCCAGAAGGTGATTTTTTTGTGGAATAGGATTTATTGGCACTGCCAATGACAATGAAAATAATCACAAATGTTAACTTGAAGTGAAGTCAAATGTTGGAAGTAAAATGTTTAAGGTGAAGTATTCCACTTGCGACAACAATCTCATCTTACCCTTTTGAAAATAGATACTTATTGTATTGATTCAGATACAAGCTGCTATAGACCACCCAGGCATGTGAACTAAAAGCAAGACCCACAAGATTCAGGACAGATGCTTCATAAGAAGCCACACTGAACTGATGTTGAGAAAAGGGTATAGAAGAAGAGCTGAAAAGGCCTCAAAGGGCAAACTTACAGTCATTAATCAACTTTAGAAAAACTCTGGGAAGGAAACAGGAAGAGTGGACAGACTTGGAGAAAGTTCTTTGAAAAATAAATATCAAGACTGAGAAAAACAAAAAAAAGTGGAGTCCAGAGACACATGTGCTTCCTTCTTCTGTGACTATCTTCCACCGGAATCCAGAACAAGTAGCACAAATAAAACCATCCTTCCTCAAATTTTCAGAACTGCAAGTGAAGACACTGTGAACAGTGCTTTAAATATCTGGAGTGCTGGATAATACTGAGCATGACAATACTGAGAAAAAATAACCTCTCACTGCTTTAAAATTATCAAAAATTAGCAGATAATATTTTTCTTAATATCCCTGTGACTTTACTCTCTGTACATAAGTGAAAATAACTTTCAGAAGAAATACAAGCCTAAGTTCACAAACAGACCTGTGAAGTCTTCAGCTATTATAGTAATTAGCACAGTAGAAATCAGGGAAGGAAAAACTGTGTCTTCAAACCAGAATTTGGAGAACATGTAATAAGTAAATCACAGTTTTGCATAACACATGTAGATAAAAAGTTGAATAGCTGGCCATTGAGTGATATCACTCAGCGGTATTTAACATAAGAAGAAATTGCTCCATCGTGCAAATGTGCTACGGAGCAATACTATTTTCATGCCTTTCCTACTTTTTCAGCATTTGACTTTGCAACCTTAACAACCTTCTTTCAATGTGATTTTTTTCTCATGGAGAAATACATTTATGTCAAGTTATTTAATTAAAGTAGCTATAGCCAAAGAAATACATCTCAGCCTCCCTATATGCTTTATCTACATAGACTTTGGTTAATCTCCCTGAGAGCTCAGTTTCAAATATGTATTACAAGCCTACTTTCATGAATGGATGTGTTAATAATAATACAGCCATTTGTATTCAAACTCCAACTATCTCACCTTTAGGGACCCTTCGTCTCAGAGACTTGATTCATTATTAGTATAGCTAACAAGGTTCCAGTTTCTCAATATCAGTATTCTATTTAGTTCTAATTTGTAATATCACAACCTTTGCTTAACCTCAGCTACAGAGAAGTCTTCCTGATCTATTCTAGACAGCAAAGTTGCATTAATTCCTCAATGCAGATTTAGATCAATCAAAATATGATGCTAAAAAGTCTTTTTCATCCAAAAAATTTGGTATGTTTTTAGTACCAGCATCTCAGTATGTTCCTAGGATACAAAAAATAATCTCAGTCATTCACCTCTTTGCTCCATGTAAAAGGATGCTTATACTTGAAAGGTTTCATAAACAGACCTATATCATGAACATTTCCAGCATTTTCCAACAGCTCTGTCTTCAGAAAATGTACAGTTAATGTCTGTGAAATAAAGGAGAATATCTCAAGCTCAGGATATACTCTATATTTCTAATAAAATAAAATAATGCTTTCCCAATCACATTTATCCCATTGTATCATTATAGTTCATCAACTGATTTTGTTAGAATAATTTATGAAGACATGCAAGACTGTAAGACAAGCTATCATTTCTAAGAGTCATTCAAGTGGTAATTCAGGTACTGAATTATTTCATTACAGGGCAAAGTAGTCATCAAGCTAGTTTTTTTTTTCAGATGTGATTAGGTTTAAGAAAGTTTTTCATTTAGCAAAACAGAATAGTCTAGCTGTACTAAGAGAGGAAAATTTACAATTTTCCTACATTGACATCAATAAAATAAATGAGAAATGTTTAGATTGTATAAGTATTCTTCACACATTGATCACCACCACTGCTCAGTGTTAGAGAATTATTTAGAATTTTTGAGCCTAAACTGCATATGACTTCCTAGTCTCACTAATAATAAATATTCCACCAGACCCTCTTTCTTTAGATAGCATTGACTCATGTTAACCTGCATAAATATATAAAATCTTTGCCTCATTTATCAAAGTTCAGTAGCTTAAGCTTTTGCCAAGTTAAAAAAAGACTGTTAACAGAATACTCTGAAATACATTCTCCAGAAAACAGGCAAGGCCACCTCCTTGTTGCTTTAACAGTTCAAAAGAAACTATAGAATAACTATATATTCCTTTCTTACATTTGGCCCAACTGCTTCCAAATGCACTTTCGCAGAACTAGAGTGAAAAATCTTTGCACATTTGGTTGACGTATGAATGGTAAGTATAAAAACTCAGTCAAAACTCACATTGCTTCTCTTACAAAAGAACCTCAGAAGAAAAGGGTTTTTATTCTTTGGTGCTGAAACTGTAGGTTCATAGGCTGAAGAGACACCCTAAGCCCAAGCGTCTCTTCTGTACAAAGACAAACAATGACCAGCTTTACGATTTATAGCAGAACATTCAGACAAAATGCCAGAAAGAATCCTCCAATTATACAACTTAGAGAATAAAGTCAATGACACAAGATGAAGCTATCAGACACGTCTGCCTCTTTCTTTATGTGGTACTAAATGTTCAATTTTAGGAAGAAATGCATTTTTAGTCCAGGATTCTGGACAGAGTGACTTTTTGGTCTCTGACTAATATCAACGTCTACAACAGAGCTAGAGCTTAGAGGCAGACATAAGCATTGAGCTTTGACTTTGTTTCATGGCTGACACATACAAAAAACAATGGAGTATTTCAGACATAACAAATACGATTACTGAATTATGTAAAAAGACAGTCATCATGGTCAACGATACTGTAGAAAGTTTCCTACCTCACTTTCAACGCTATTGTGAGTTGTTAACTCACACAATTTTATACCCATATATGAAGGAGCTCTCTATTAAGAAGACCATCTACCATCTAATATTTGCTACTTTGGGAAGATGAGCTAAAATATTATCCTAACTTTGATGACTGCCTGAGAGGACCTACTATATCAGATTTATCAAATTATGCATAGTTTTTCCACAAAAATTACCCAGTTTCCCATGTTGATTCCTCTTTGCTGTTCTTAATGTCCATGCTATAACAGAACCATAACCATAGATCCAGAGCTGCACTATTTAGAAAACAAATTATTTTAGAGGGGCTGAGACTAAAATATTAAGCAGAAAAAGAAAACCAGTTGTGCATATCCAAAGTGATTGAAACTAGAAACATCAGAATTCATAGAAGAGGTACAACTAGCTGATGAAGAAGAGCTCTTCTAGTGTTTTCTGGCCTGCAGATATAAATATATAAATAGTGCAGCAGTTCTTATTTACATATATTTCCACATTATACTCTTTAAACAAAACAAAACAAAAAAATCTTTCTTCTCAGAAAAATAAGAAAATATTAACAGATATTAACTTGAAGCAGGAAAAAATTACTAATCACGCAAAACAAATCTGAAGTAGAGCTTCGGAAGTTTTAAGACCTCAGTGGAGATTCAGAGAATTTTATTTTATCTGACCTAGTGCCTACATCTTAAACCTTTATGACTTTCAATAGATATATAGGTTTTGCTATAGCAGCAAATGACATAACATCAACTGCATTTTTCCAGCAATGACTGTCAGTATGTGCTGCTTTGCCGTTTCTTCGCAACCATTTTGTGAATAATTTACAATTTCATTGTTTATTTTCAGAAGTTTCAGTAACAGATCAAATAAGTGAAAGTCATTTTCAATGCTTAAAAGATGTATCAGGTCTATCCCAATAGTTCATATTAAGTTATAAAATAATTTAAATGTAAAAAGAAGTCATTTCTGAGTCTATCACTGAACCCTTTTCACATTCTTCCTTAATGATAAATATGTTAGAAATACATGTGAAAAAACAGCTCTAATTTTTCAAAGAATCACATATTCATTTAGCCATTTAAAATCCCCCTAATATAAAATGAAAAGAATACAACTAAATTCTGAGCAACTTTGCATTAATGTGTGATTTTCCTTCTGCAGAAATCCTTTTTTTCCCCCCAGATTTTCAACTTCTTTCTTTTTATGTGGCCACTTTCAAATTATCTAGGTTGCCTACTATTAAAGATTAACTATCACCCACATCACAATCATCATTAGATACTAATTCTTTCTATCTGCCTCCAGGCCCTTAGATATCTAACTGGGCTGAATGTAATGTCCCAGTGCCAGAAACAAATAAGATGTTGGAAATAAAATATCTACATAAGAAAGAGCCCATTACACAATCTATTCTTTTCTGAATGGTAAATATAATCTGTACTCTGCTGTAAAGGTAACCACCAGCTCATGGATTATTACATTGCTAACACTACCCTACTACTGGAGTATCTCCATGCTCTTCAGTATTTCTCTCAATAGTAAAAGGTGGAAAAGTAATGCTTTGGAAGAAAAATCAATGGATTTTTATCCCAGGATGTGAAGCAGGTATAGAAAGTATCACTTATATGTTGGAAGACTTCTATTAATTCTTGAAACTTTCACTCTCCCTTTGTCCTACCTCCATCAATAAAATTCATTGGTTTACTGTTTGTTTCCAAAAGATGAAGAAAGCATTTTTGAAATGTCCTTTAAACAGTCTAGAAGTAAGCAAGCATTTACATCATTAATTTCTGTAAAACACTCCTCTTGTTACAGAGAGTCTTCAGTGTCTAGGGAAGACATAATGAAAATTGCAATTAAAGTGATTTCATTAAACATATTCAACCCATTAAGTTGTTCAATTTTGCATTAAAATCATTAGTATCTCAAATGTAGCAAGAAAGATATGTGGCAAGTGGTGATAGTTGTAAACATAAAAAAGACATACGTTTTTCTTTACTGAAAATAGATATGCATATGCACATATTGAATATGTAAATTTGTATGCATCCTTTTAAATTTGTATGTATCCTTTTCCTTGCACATTTTACTCTTATAAAATATTTGCCCAAGTTCCTGACTTACTTTATGGAAATTGCTGCAGCAGATTATATTTAATAGTTGCATCTTTTCACTACAGTGCTATCACAGGTTGAGGTTTGGACTAGGTCTAGTAGCTTCCCTTCCAAAGTTACTCAAAATTAATCATGCTAACATCAGATAAATGCTGTTTTGACTCCAGTTTGAATCTGCCTACACCTAAGAACTGTTACTGGTGACTGTGACAGAATCTAAATATCATTGCCAGTATGGAAGGAGGGTGTTTCATGTGCTTTCACTACTGCTGTTAGTTAGCAGCCAAACAGCCTCCACTGTAAATCCAAAATGTGATAGTGTCATGTCTTTTTCAAGCCGTAACAAAATCTTGCCTCAAATTTACTTACATGATCAACTGAAATACATTATTTGCCTATTAAAAAGAAAATATGAGTTCTAAAAATTCTCTTCTACTATGAAAAATTACAGCAATTGTACAAAGAACGAACTGGCTATAAACAGGACTAGAAATATAAATTTTTCTCCTGTGAGGTTTCTAAATTCCCTGGCCGATCAAACACTATACAATTAAATGGCAAGTAATTTATTTTTATATTAATTTAGTCAATCAAGACCTATAGAGAATTATAAAGAAAAAATTGTAGGGCAAATTCTCCATATTGTCATTGAGCAGGAGACCAACATTATTCTATTAGCTTCAGTGAACCTACACCAGAGAAGATCTAGCATCAGAATGAGGCCCAAACCTTTTGAATGCTAATAGAAATTGTACTATGAAATTCTTAATTTATGTTATAATTTCTTTAGAAATGATGTAATTTCTGTTTCCTCAAGTAATTATTACAGCAGACATGGACCTCTTGGTCCTGTTCTACTCTCAGATATAAATGCACAGCTTTGGCATTGGACCCAACGCTTCACACCTTGCTCAAGCAAAGTGTCAGTGGAATTCCTCACAGCAAGAAGTGAGACTGGCTTGCTTGCAGAGAAGGTTTCTAAACCAGCTAAATCTTATCCTTTTCTTTTTTGTTTATTACCTCTAATAAAAAGTTAGACATATACAGTACTTAAAATCAAAAGTAAAAGTTTGAACACTGCTGTTTTCACCAAAGAAAAATGCCATTAAGAAAACTGCTAAAGGATTTATAAATGCAGGATCTGTACAAATATTTTTAAAGCATAATGAAAACCATCTGGGTTGTCTACATAGTCAGGAGAGTATGTACACACAGTTCAACCAGGAAATCAGGACCAAAGGTTGTGCCTAGGGATGCAATCATTGTGTTTGAAAAAGGTCAACATATCATAGCAACATAAGGAACTTTAAGAGGTCACTTGTTCCACCTCTTTGCTCTCAGGCACTATACCTAGATGATCCTGACAGTCTCTCATCTATCATACCACCACATTCTCTTCAACAAGGAGGAGTATGCATTATTCATTACACAGTAATATAAGAAGGTGCCATACTCCAGCGAGTGAATTCTCATCAAATTCTGTTTCTCTACATTCAGCACTTCTTCAAGGCAACCTCTTAGTTGTCTGCCTTTTTTGATATACATGAGCTTTTTGTGCTGATGGATTACTCTCATGACCTAATTTTTAATTCAGAAACTCACTTTGCTCTATTTATGCATGCTGAATACAAGTACTAAAAATTGGGTTTAATTGGATTCATTATTAATTGAGATACAAATCCAAAACTCCTTGTAGTCAGTCAACGGGAGTTCTTCAGTCTTCCTTCTTTGCCAAGTTATGATATAACCTCAAGTCCTTTCTAAGCATAAACATCAATGGCTTTTCCTTCTAAAGATGAACATGGATAGAGTTTGTAAAAAATTTTTAGCAAACTATGAAAAGTACCTCAAGTATGAGCACACGTCAAAAACACATTTAAATCAATAGTAAAATATTCTAAGAGATGGGATAGTTTTGTCCACAAAAGGAATATATATCAGAGCTAGATCCACCAAAAA
>VXBL01000236.1:0-21882 GCA_013400195.1 Aramus guarauna | reverse complement strand
AAAAAAAAAAAAAAACAACAAAAAAAAAAAAAAAAAAAAAAAAAAAAAAGCAGAGAGAGTATTCACTTCAACAGTATCTAGGGTTATAGTATATCCCATTCTGTGGGACATCGTATTCTGTATCTCTGCCCTCAACAGGTATAGAAAGTAAGAGTGAGTTCTTTGGATGTGGATAGTAACTAGTCAAGTGCAGACAGTTAAAAAGATTAAGCACCGTCTGGAAGTGCCTCATTCTCTACATATAGATGGACATGTAGGGTGAGTACTTCAAATGTATGTATGCTCATCTACTAGTGCCTATCAGCTTGGTTATATGAACCCAATCTTAACTAATCATGGTTGTCACTCTAAGGGATTATTCAACCACAGGAGAAGAGAATACTCAGAGATAAGAGGTTTTCATTTGTTGGAGTGTTTTTGCCAAAGCAGTTTTATTTTGCATAAAAGGCAAAGGTAAGAGAAGATTAATTCCTAGCCTGGTCTAAGACTGTTTCTCATGTAAAATGGAGCATTCATGAGTTAGTGGCTCTGCAGGCTGTTGACTTGTTTATACAAAGTAGATCAATGTCAGCAGGGTGTTTCCTTTCCTCCAACAGTCCGTTGCCTGGTGGTGAAGGAAATGTTTCTGAGGTGGAAATATAAGGGTTTGGTTTTTTTGGTTTTTTGTTTTGTTTTGTTTTGTTTAAAAAAAAAAGAAAAATAATTAAACACAGATTTTTGAAATCTTTAGTGAGTGCTGAGCTACATCATAGAGGACCACATCACTATTTATTTTGCCAACCTTAGACTACAATTATATGAATCAACAACACTCATTATCAGACTAAATAGAATTTCTTATGTTGGATGAAAAGTAAGTGTTTTTAGCTTACAAAAAGTTGAGAAGAAGGAAGGAAAGGAAGGGAAAGAAGGGAAGGACAAAGGAGGGGAAAGGAGATTAGGCTCTGCATGTTAAGAAAGAAAATATTGAAAGAAATATTGAAGAAAGAAACATTGAATAAAACAACTAGGAAAAAAAAACAACTTGAACTTTCTAAAATAAGTTCTTGCAAAAATTGGACATAGGAACTTCATTTTTTTTTTTTTCTGACAAACAACAAGGACATATAATATGAAAATACACAGTGGGAATAGTATAAATGACAGGATACAAACAGAACAACAGTATGCATTTAAAAACTAGATCGGGAAATAGGCAATTGGCTAAACTACCCAGGGGAGTCCGAGTTTCATCATCTCAATATAAACATTTCTCAAAAGATGTGGCTGCAAAGTTACCTGATAAAACAGATCTTCAGAAAGAAATGTTGAAGCATGTCACTAAGGGTTCCTGAATGCTCTTCTGTTTCACAATTAGCCTTGCTGCGAACACCTAACCTTCCTGCATTTCATTCCAGTAAAGAAACAATTGTATTCCTTATTTTTCACTGACAGAAAGATTAGTTTGCTGAAAATTAGAAAAAAAAAAAAAGAATCCCATTGAGATCTCTGGTATAAGAACACCTGTGACATGAGCAACATTGGAAGTCAGAGAGATTTGGTAACAAATGTCACCAGGCAAAGCAGCAAATAGATGAGATTGTTTTCATACTTTAAATCTGTCTGAAGTTGGTTTATAAAACAGATACATGGTGGTGGATGGGGATAAAATATTCTGAAACTTTTTTCTGCTTGGACTTATTAAACTGTTGGCCAACTTTAGGAAAGTTTGTTAGCTTTAGAGTGATGAATAGACATAGATAATGAAGGTGGTTTTAATGCGAAATGATTTAAAATTTTTTTAAATTATTCTCTTGTAAATATTTTTCAACATATATAAAGCACAGATGTCATAGTGGCTTATGATTAAAATACTTAACATCTTCATGTGCATAATGGTACTACTTGTTACAGCACTTTACAGGCCCTACATGCAACAATCAGTTCAATCATTCTGAAGTGAAACTATTCTGGTGAGAATATCGTATCTTGGGGTTTTTTAGGAAATCTAACTGTTTGATAAGGCTTATACAGCAGAAGGTGTGCAGGGAAAGCGCAGATGAAAAGAAAGATATATTGGAACTATGCTGACTTTTCACATTGCCTTGGAAACCCAAGTAGTCAGAGAGTATGAACTGCTTCTACTTTGAAAAATTAACACCCAAAATGAGTATTTTCATACTAAACATAATTTTCACATGGCTTGAGAACCCTGCTTTTGTCACTTTATTGAATGAAAAACCAACCAAAACCAACATGTTTAGTCCTCCCATCCTCTCAAAGCAGGCAGATTTTTTATATTCTGACCACTCCTCTGTCCACAGCCCAGCTGAGGTCATAGCTTCCTCTGGATGATCTTATACAAGGCATGAATTGACCATGTCTCAGCTGGCGCATGGGCTGTCAGACTGAAAATATGTAATGCCATTGCTACTGTTCCCATTTAACCCAAGTTTTCCCAGAAAGACTCATGTCCCAGAAGAATACTTGAAATACATACCACTGAAACACAGACCTGCCCTTACTGTGTTTAACTGGCATAGGCGTTAATAAAGCCAAAAGCCAGTTCACATCTGCTGAGTCTGACTTGAATGCAACTAACACTAAATGTAACAATTTTTTTTGTTAAATATAAAAGCATATATCCTTGGATGACGCCCAAATTCTCTTCACTTTTCTTCCCCTGATACCTTACTACTATGTTTTGTGTTAGCCTTTCAATTTAAGGCTGCGTCACATGTGGGTATTCTACATCAGAGGGTGGTACTATATTACTTATTTCTATTCTGGAAGCATTTCTTCCTGCAATTTTCTCTTTCTGGGGAGAAAAATGAAGAAAAGGGCTACAAAACAAAGTGATAACATAATTTTTATGATCCCTATCTGGGGATACAGTGTTTCAAAATACTATCATGTTTTGCTATTGTTTCCATCATGGAAAATATTTCTATCATTTCCCACAATTAATGCCAAGAAGTTTTAATCACACATGATACCAATCATGGTACTCTTCCAATCCTCTTTATCTTGCTATGTAGTTCTGATGTCTCCCTTGTCTTGTGGGTGTGAAATGTGCACTATTATTAGCTCATTAGGTCTTCTAGCCTCTGGCTCAGTGAAGAATGATTCACCATGTTTCTTAGCCATTGACAGTTTCAATTCCTTAACCTCTAAATTTCCCTTGATATGTAACTATGTCTTGCCCCTTCTTATTTCAGCCTTCCAGAATATCCCTTGGCACTAAGTTCTGAAGTAAGCCCCATCATCCCAGACATGGCAAAACTAAGTATAATTTTCCTCTGCCAGTCAAGCTTTTAATTCCACCAATTTGTTCTTAATTCATTATAAATTCAACTAACAGACTGAATTGGTTATTTAATATTTCTTCATACAATGAATAAGATATCTTCCTATGATTCTGCTTCTATTTTTCCATTGGGATTTTTGGATTTAGATACACCACCCCTGTTTAAAAAGCTCATAAAGTTTTAAAAACAGACATCAGAAAATACTGACTTCCCTACCAAGGTAAATGCTTTCTAATTTGCCGCTAACTGCTTAAGATCTCACAAGTTAAAATTTCCTAATAATCGTGTAGCATTTTTTCAGATTATGCCTAAAATATGTGCAGCACAAAATAAAAAACTTGAGCTAACTCCCTCTAATTCAAGACTACATTTAACTTTAGTGATATAGAAACCAAGATCACCAGCTGTCGCTTTCCTTATACCCCTGATAATACTGTTCACTCCATACCCTTAATGTTTATCTTTCTAGTTGCCATAGAATGGGCTCTTATGTGAGACATCATTTGGTTATTTTAGGTCCAATTATTGCACTACCGAAGTATATTCTAGCTCAGACAAATTCAGAAAAGTCTGCTTTCTCATTCACAAAATTATTTGCATAAAAAATGGATATTTGCATTAAAAATTTATATGTTCTTCAAACATTCAGAGGTAGATTTCTCTCTTTTTTTTCTATAAACTCTGTTCACCTGTAGGAGCCTATATCTGTAACCTTAGTTACTAGTATCAAGCTGGCCATTTGGCCTCTCTGTGAAAAGAGTAATCACAAGCCAAACACCCTACACCTAAGGGCAACATTTGACCACTGTGGTACAGTAGCTGGGATCTTAAGGCCTCACGTCTGCCAGCTGCTAAATAAAAGTGTAGAGATTCTCAGAAGTTCTCTGAATTTGCTAGGCATTCTGTAGTTGGTTGTAGCATAGATATTCAGCATCTATAAAATTCAAATTTAGGTTTATGTGCTCTGAAGTTAAAAATGTCAGCCTACTTGTCCATGTCTATGTATACGCTAGAATACCCCTTGGATCCAACATTCTCATTAGGTTCATCCTATTTTAACTAGAACTATTGCACTTGTTCTCTCTTCCATCTTTCCCATATCCTGTCTATAATACTGTCTCCATCAATACACTGGAGAACTTTTACTAAAACCAGCCTCTTTCTCTAAACAACAACATGGAAGAAAAGTTAGCAGGAGGGAATTTTTTTTTATACACCCTTGAGGAGCTTTTACATAGAAAAAGAGTAACTGAAATCTAGGTTGTTAATAATTAAAGTAATTAAAGTAGCACTTAAGTTGCTTTGTATCTCAATAATGCATTGTTACAGAAGGAATGAAAAGGTTTTGATACCAGTTAAGAGGGTTTTTTTTAAATCTTTCTTTTAGTTCTTAACAGAAAGTGTTTTATTTTGGGGAGGAGAAGGGGAAAAATGAGCTCTGCCTTGGAGGGTTTTTAATGCTTCCCAAGCCTTCCAGAAACTTTAATTGAAAATGTAAATGGGAGAACCTGTTGTTTTATTAAAAAGCTTGTTTTATGAGTGGAAATTACTTGTCTCTATTTAAGTCAATACATTTTTAAGCTACAAGAAAATCTTAAAATCAGGCTACCTTCACAAGATACAGAAACACGTCCAGTAATTACGCCGTCAAAGCCTAACTTCTTGTTATGGTTGAACATTTTTTCTAGAGAGACATGAACTGGTAGGGAATACTATATTTTCAGATAAGATGTTACGCTGGTTGAATGCCCCTGCTGCTTTTTTTGGCAAGGTTAAATAGTTTTCCATTATCACATATGTATTCTCTAGGTGTCTGTAGGCTAGTCTTTTCTCAATTAAGCTAAGTAGATTGATCTTCTGTAGCTTATGACTGACAGCATAGTCTCACATATTTTACAGGGAACCTTCATAAAAGCTACTTGCCCTCCAATACTTTGCCAATCCACCTGGAGTCTCAAGAAATAGAAAAGTTACATTTGTGCAAGATTTGACTGGTATCAGTTTACCCAGAGTCTTTGAAGAGATCCAAGAGGTGACCTATACATTCATCTCACAGACAATATCACTGAATAGATCTCAAATCTTCCCATGAAAGGAATTCATTGTTAAGCCTATCCTGAAACTTCTCAGACATCTATCTTGGGCTTTTTAGCTTGCATATTATTATAAACTGTTTCCAATATTAGCTTGTGAGAGCAATTCAGTCACAAAAGATGATTCACAAAGTTCTCTATCAGATTTCCCTTATTCCCTTTGTTATTAAAGGAATCCTAATGTACTGAACTGGGTTTTTTCCTAAGACATCAATTTGCTGGTCACAACAGATGAAGTAGGATTCATAACTATCTGGAGTTAGTTGTTTTTCGTATACTGTCAGTGTATTACTAATTTCAAAAAAATAAGGCAAGTTCACAGGGCCTGGGAGTTATAGTTTGTATCTGCTTAATAAATTAAAATTCCACTAGAAAACACTATCTCTCTTAACATATCAGATACGCCTGCAGAGCTGATGCACTCCTCATAATGCAGAATTATGGCAGAAATATCAGGCATCGTATCATATTCATCTATCTCATAGAGTTAATTCCAGAGGCAGAATAATTTTGCTTGGACTTCTGTTAGCATGTATACATTTGAGTTTGCAACAAAGAAACAGACATATATCCCAGATGAGAAAGTTCACGTACAGTGGACCTGAGTAAGTATCAGACAACAGTTAAACTACATTTACATTTTGGAATCAGCCTTTACTCATTTCATCAGTCAGAAACTTTAAAACTTAGAAACTTCTTTCTTACAGGGAAGAAAGAAGATGGTCAGAAAAAATAAATTCCCTGGAGTTTGTCAAGTGAATGATTCTTCTAAATTCAAATTTATATCTCTGTGGTGAAGGTCTCTTTTATGACTCAGTCTTGCCCTCTTGTTACATCTTGTTACATCAATATCAAATGGATTTCATATGTACAAAAATAGATGCCCTCTCTCTGAGGTATTCACCAATGTAGTGCAATTGCAATGTGTGCTTTATTGGTAATTAGGTTGTTAGCAGGAGAGAGACAGTAAAATTGAGAAAAGTACAATTAGATCAAGATTCTCTGATTTTGCTGTTTCATGTGGCATGAAATTTGACTTTTCTCATTTCTGAGTTCACAATGTGAAATATGCATATTCATACAGGGAGTGCAGTGGAGCATTTTTCAAAATTAAAATCTTAAAAATCCTTTCAGTGAAAACATGTTAAGGCAGAACTAGTAAGTAAAAATACTGTGCAAAGAGATAAATCAAAATAAATCCATAATGATCTGTGAAACTAAATATGTAACGTACAGTATATTTCAGCAAATGCCCACCAAAGGTGAAGCCTTTCTATGCGTTTTGTGCCCTTAAAATTTTAAGATTTTATTTTAAACATGCTAGAGAAAGCCTGAGTTATCTCACACATTAATATTCATTACTGTGGCAGCTTAGTCAAAACCAACCATACACAACAGTATGGGATCTAAAGGACAATCCAGGAATGAAGATGGCTTGACAGAGGGCTCTGGGAAGAAAGTCTTCTGGATCCACAGAAAGCATTATAGTACTGCTCTAGATTTACTGCCTTCATTATTAAAATGCAGGAGGCTATTAATATCACCAAACAAATTTTATGAACACAGATAACCAAAGAACCTTTTAGCCCATTTCCTGAATCATAAACAAAGACTTCCATATACAGCTACTGAAGGAAATGTAAAAAGCAGAGTACTGTACAACCTTTATTGGATTACTCAGAAGCTTTAACAGAGCTGTATAAATCAAAAATAACAGGAAAGCGATCAACATCTGAAGAGAATGTCTTTGCTCCCTAAGGTTGCACAGTTAGATTGAGATATTTCTGGTACATCTTTGATGCAGCACATACTTAAATAATTATAAAAATCTCACCTGGAAAATGTTTTGGAAAAATTTGCTGAGGAATTGATTGGATCCTTCTCTTGTAGTACTTTAGAGCAGTTAGTTACAGTGTTATTCCCCTATTTTATTCTGCCTTCATCCTGTTAATAGGTGAAAACTTCAGCAGTACAAGCTAGATTGTACATCTTAAGATACCACAATGAACCATTTATCTCTTCTGCTTCAAAATAAGAGTTAAAGACTTCCAATTGGTCTATTGCTATCCAATACATGCTGTACTTTGGTTAATTAGAGTGGCTGCTAAGTTTGTCCTTGGGATTCAAGAGCTTGGTTACACAGATGGCTGTAAAAATAATTTAAAGAAAATCTTTACAGTCTAAATACAATAAACCTCTTTTGCAGTATATTTGTATACATTTGTTCTCACATTATTTCAGGACACTCCATAAAAACCCAATGCTAAAGCAACTGTACAAATGGATTATACCTTCAGCAATTGTTCATAATGTTAAAAGCTGTTAAACACAAAAAGAAAACATGAAGGTTATTCTATACAGTCTGAGGTGGTTGTACAGGAGATAAAAATTCCTTTTATCCTTTATCTTAAGGGTATTGTAAAGCTTAATTAAATAAGGCTTACAAAGTACTTTCAGCCACTCAAGTCATGAGTTGAATATATACCAGATTCCATTCTATTTTTAACATTAAATACAGCAATCATCTAGTTATATTTAGCAGTATATACATAAAAGTAGATAGTAGCCTGACTTCTACTCTGACCCTTAGTTGAACCACAGTGCGAAAACTACCAGATTAATATTCGTGAATAAAATACTGTAGTAATTTTCTCACAAACTGAGTCATGTAAGTTCTGGCATACAATAAAGTTTACTTTTGAAATGGGGTTTTTTGGTTGTTATTATTGTTGATAATTAACAAAATTATTATAATATAATAGTTTCTAGCATGCAAAAACATTAAATAAGAAATTTAGACTATATGACTAAATTACTATACCTCATGTGATGCAGGTAACATGGGAGTTCACTGACTGTTTTACACTGGTAAGGATCTATCACTATCACTTTTTTCACTGAAGATGTGGAAATTAAAACTCTCAGTCTTCACAAAAATGCAAAACTGGATTTCCTGAGGGCAATGGGCAGCTTCCAGCCACCTCCTCACCCATTACCACCAGCTGCTATGGATCATGCATCTGCATCAAGCAATGTGATCACAGCAGTGCTCCTGCCTAAGGGTGCCCTCAGTCAGATCAGGGCTTCATCTACCTTTTTGCTAAAGCCTGTGCTTAGAGACATCAGAGTATCTCATAGCAACAGATTCTGTCAGCAAGTGCCTATATATAGAACAAGGTGTTTCCTGAAATCAGGGTGTAAAACTGTTAAAAGCAAGCCTGCTTACAGGAAATGTAAAGCTACCCTCCCAAAATGATGCTTTCTCATAGCCTTTCTTGTGGCATACTCACTGGCAAAACTGGAACACCTCCTCATACAGGAATAAATAACTGAAAATTAAGCATGCCTCTTCATCATCAGCCAAATACTCCAGCCTAGCTGGGGGTTTATCCTTCCAAAGGGCAGGACAGGGCAACTTTCAAGGGATATAAATGCTGTGATTATGACCAGGTCAGAAGTGAGGACAAGAGGAGCTTGTGATCACATTGTGATCATCTACTAGAAACTATTGTGGCCCTTATCAAATATTTACCAAAATCTCATAAAAATAGAGACTGTCTTTATGGCATGGAAGTTTGCTGATTAATATTATAAATTCATGTACTCTCTTTCTTCATTGGTCACAGCCATAGTATTTACAGAAGACTGTAATAATAAAATATATAGGTACAAAAATTATAGTCATTCTCTGTACAAACTATCATGTACATAAAAGACCAAACAAACCCAGAAACAAAATATCTGTGCAATCTGAATACCTTAGCTTTAGTTCTTTCATACTGCCTTTCTTCTTCCCTTTCCTTGACTGATCTATTAATTCACTGATTAAAAGTCCAATAATAGATCTTCATTCATATTGACTTCTCTAGAACATTTATACCACCAGCCTTATACAAGAGAGCAGTCAGCTTGACAGGTCCGTGAGGCAGGGGTTCTCTTCTGGTCTGGCTAGTGAGACAGTTTCCAACAAAGCCTATGATGTTTTATTAAAAATAACGTTGTCATGTAAATACAACAGAAACAAAAAGGGGAGCTACTTGTTATTAGGACTAGGAATTCAATCTACCTAAATGCCCTGCAGTTTACAAGCTGCACAAATGGAACGCACAGAGACCTGTTGAGACAGGATGTGCTGGTGTGTCAGACAATCTGTCTTGGCTTGAATGGGCAGACCAAAATTTGGAAATATTTTTCTATCAGGAGTTTTCATCACGCCTCTTTGGAATCTAAAAGGAATTCAAAGAGAAACAAAATGAGTTATAGAAACCTGGCTCTGATTTTTTATCATATACCCACACAGCAATCACATACAACTCTTCTGATAAAGCACTTTAGGGATTTTTCTACAGCTGATGTTTCTCAGCGACTCTCTTCAGTGTAAGTTGGTACCTATATGTACATTTTGCCAAAAGTAAGACTGAGAGCCTCTCATTAACTTGTACCAACAGAATTTTATTTTCATTAAAGCAATAAAGCCTTAAATAATCCTATGAGGAACAAAAGCCCTTTCATTATCATAGAAGTTCATAGCAGCTTACCTCTTTAAGCAATATCACCTAATTAGACATAACACATTCACTGGGAGACTACAATTTCATCAGCTGGGAAGAAGACAAAGGCCAGTTTCCAGAACTGCAACCTTGCCTCAGAGCCCAGCTTGCAAATCCATTCAGAAAAAGAGAAGAAGAAACATTAGTGAATACATCCAGTACTACAGATTTGTTGACTGAACATCCATTTTCACATAGAGCCAACCCTATCGCATAAACAGCTGTCTTGGCAGAACACACAGTCTCCCCTCTAGCACATACTGTTGGCATACGTATGCCAGTTAAGTATATATTTGCCTCTCCTAAAGCTTTTGTCTACATCAAAACAGAAAGGACTCCACCAAACATCTTTTGGGGTACTCAGCTTCCCCTAAAAGTACAGCTGCAAAGTGAAGGGCTGGGACTTGGCTTTATAGTAATTTATTTCAAGAATTTCTGTTGTCATTAAATTCAAGAGATTGTTATTGGAAATTTTCTGCACACTTTTTTTCACATTCTGTCTCCGAGGTCTTGATCTCAATTTAATTCAGACAATGAAGTACAGCTAGCAAGAAAACAACTGATGTTGCCTTTGCTAGGTGTGTTGTTCCTTTATTATCTAATTTGCAGAACTGGCATCAATGTGACAGAAACTGCACTGATGACTTCCAAAAACCCACAAAATAGCTAGAATTGCATAATGCCCTTCACCACAACCACAGTCCCTGGAGAACAAGCCATCCTAGTCTTGCTGTAAAATTCCTGACTTCGCGCTTCCATTCATCCATCATGCCTGCAACTGCACCCATGGGACTATGAGAGTTACTGGAAACAGTTTCTGCCTGTACACCACATCTACTGAGGCTCCTTTGGTGGGAAAGCTAAGCAAGTGAGCTCAGAATCAGCAAAAACACAGTGCCCTTCTCACCTAGAGGTAGGAAGAGTCAATGCAAAGTCAGAGGGAGATAAAGAAAAGCCTTATGGAGTCCCTAGGAACAGCTGCAAGCAGAGAATGGAGCAAGGTAAGTACAAGGACTAGAGAAAAATGCACTAACCGTGGAAATGAAAGTGCTGCTACTGCAGAAAACTATCATCAGTGGGTGACAACAGACTGCTCTATCTTGCACAACTGGGCAAGACTGGGGAACATTTTGATCTTGTAATGAGGTTCTACATTTGGGAGCTACGCTGTATGCTGTGTTTATGGAAACTAAAGGACTTGTGTCACCCCAAAGCTCATTTTAACACTGTAGAGTGTAGGATAGATACCCATGAAACCGGCTGATGTGTCATTTCAGACAACAAAGAGCTTTAAGCATTTACATAGCTATTCTTGCTTAAAGACAGTTTTAGTCTATCTTGCTAACAAGAAATACACACCCTACAGATTCTAAGAATCCAATGAGTATGCATATTTAAAGAATTAAAAATCATGTTACTTAGAACTCAAAGCTTCAGTCATTTCTGGTTTTATTTGAGCAACATTGCTTACTGATTAATTTAGAGTGTTTTCTAGAGTCAATACCTGCCTTGAGAAAAAATAAGTCTGTCACATCCTGCGTGAAGAACAATGCTATATAACCTCTTTCTCACTGATGTATTTCTTTGAGTTAAGATAAAGTTTTAATTGTAGCAACACCAAAACCTACAGTAATTATTGTAAATAATTTTTTTAAGTTCCTTTATCTATAATTGTCATATTCACAGTGAGGTGCACAGCAACGTTAACAGCTCTCTAAAATTGAGCACACTTAGCTTTGAAAATATTATCTTCTGTACCTTTTCATGTCCAAGTTTCAAGTTCCACTACTCTGTTCCACACTTCCTTACTTTGGCTTGCTTAAACCCTGTAGGTTTTACTGTTGGTTGGACACTCCAGAATAGAACATTCTTTTTGGACCTAGCCAAACAATATATTTTAATTCTAGGTGTTTTTTAATTGTTGAATATAAAATTTAAAATTAAATAGACTTGTAAGATTGATATCTAAAAGCATGACTGTGACAGAACCCAAAACCACTTAGAAATTAGCCTTTTAAAAAATGCTCAGACTTTCTTAAAAAGGTCAGTAAAGCTTGAAGAGGAAAGGAATGCAAGGAGAGGAGAAAATTGGTTAACAGAGAATCCAAGGAACACTTTTCAAAGGGTTCTAACACAAAAATCCCGTGTGCTATTGTAATATGAAACTTTAGTGATTCAGTGTAATAACTGGAGATGCAGGAGTCTTTTTATTATGAAGGATGTTTATGTGAAGAGCAAAATAGACAAGAGAAAGCAACGGATAAAGAATACTTGATGGGCACTTTAATCTTCTATTAATATGCAAATTTTGTTCTTTAGGGCCCTAGAAAGAGATATGTTTTTTTCATAGGCTATTTGAAAAGTGTCTTATTCTCCCAGAGGTCCTTCTTGTATGAATCCAAGTGAAACACTGTGTTTATGCTAATTCCCCAGATACTCTTGTATGCACCATTTTCTTTTTGAAATTATATGGAGTTTATTGAACCACATTTGTAAAACATTCCACAGCTGATTTCATTCTAAAGACCTCCTTTAATAGAGCTGAATCCCCTGTTGTTCTGTGTCATGTGAAGATGTTAAGAAAATCATCTTCAGCCACAAGAGAAGAAATGAAAAAGTCTGTATGAAAATTTGGATATGAGATTCTGACCAAAAATGGATAATATTATCTTAATAATCAACCTTAGTCACACATGTGCCCCTGGAAATACACAAAAATGTTTGAAATAGTAATATTTTCTTTAGTAAATGCCACTTTTCAGAGCAAAAGCAGCTTTAGTGCAGGAATAACATCTTTATTGCTATATATTCAAAAATGCATTTCCTGATTTCCTTTACACCTAGTCATAAGCACTACTTTCACAGTGAAAAATAAAAATAAAACAAGCAAAATCTTGCTTGCTGATGTCAAAAGGGAAACTAGGAAATTTTTTTTTAATTGTTTGCTGTATTTGTATACTTGGGCTCCTTCCCCCTATTCAGCCTGCAGCAAGTTAATCATGTTCTCTCCTTATTTTCTGCATAGAAATGACAGAACAAGATTATGAGTTGAAGTCTGCTTCCCTTTCAAGACTTTCTCACCTTCTGTGGGTTTATTCATGACTAAGGAAAACAAGTTTAGCTGTAAAAAGTGTCTGTGGAATTAGAAATCATCATGAAGATTGAAGCTTTTTTGTCTTATTATTTGAAAGGCTGTAATGATTTGATCTGACTTTCCACTGCAAATCCACTTTGTATCTGATCCCACATGAATGTCTTCCTGCCTATATCCCTCATGGAATGCCAGCTTTGGCTATGGATCTCTTTTGCCCTTTATGAATTGAAGATAACTCCATCTGTGAAATGTAATACTTTTGTACAGCTATAAAACTGATGAGGGAGGGAGACACTGGAATTCCATCAACACATCCCTTTAAAAGAAAGTACAACATTAGTTTTTATCTGCAGACGCAATATGGAAAGTTAAACGGTGCTGGAAAACTTGACTATGAAAAAAGACAGTCTGTTCTGGGACTACAGGCAAGTGTTAGATATTTATTTGATTTTTTTTTTTAACATGTTCCTCTAATATTTGTTATTTGCTATTGGCATGTTTGAAGTCATTATTCAATTTAAGGACAATGCATGAGAATTCAAATTGAAAAACAAGCAAACAAACAAACAAACAAACAAACAAAAAACCCATAGATTTTTCCCTCTGGAAAACAGATATGAATCACACACAGTCATTTTTCGGATTCTAGTGCATATATGAGAAGTAAAGAGAGCAAAGTCACAAAAACTACATAAATGTACTGCAGGAAGTGAATATGCGTTTCTCAAGGGAGTTCCTGTAGTGTGACATGCTGCATTTAGGATCAGGGAGAGCAACTTTCATCTCTGGTCAAAGCTTCCCAGAGTTCCTCATGCTTCAGCTACCCAGAGATGGGCTTGACACAGTTGTAGACACTATTCTGCCTTTGTAGAAAAGAAAGGGCAAGTTTTTAGCAAAAACAGGAGGCAAGACAGGCCTGCACAAGTAAAAAGCCACAGATGGTGGAGAACGACTTTAACAATGACAGTAGCTGTTGGGATTCTTTTTGCTGAAAAACAGAGTTTTAGGGGGTAAAAATTAAAATGTGACCACAATCAAACATTTTACTTGGCATTAATTTTGTGAATCAATTTAAGCTGACCAGACATTAGTAAACACAAAGATTGACATACCCTGCAGGGGAGGATTTAAATATAAAGCACAGAAGTGGAGAATGAGAGGGGATGTGGTAGACTAAGTGATCACAACCAGTCAATGCACCAACAATGCATTTTCCACAGTTAGCTCCACTCATTCATGAGTCCATTTTGATTAGCATTTAGAGGTCACACCAGAAAGGCTTTCCATGACTTGCCCCCTTACATCATCACGAGACAATTTTTTCACCAGTCAATCCTCCCCACTGGCACTCAAGCTATCAAAACTGCTGCTGCCATGCTTCTGTGCATTTTTAAAACTGTTGCAGTGGGGATAATACTCCTCAGATGGATGGAGGCAGAAGTAGTCTTTATGTCCTGTATGACAATAACCTTCCTTTGGCTAGAAAAAAGGGGTTTTGTTCTGATCCATTATCAGTATTCCCTGATAGGTAATTGACTCATGCACAAATGCAACTTCAATGGTCACATTCAGCCACAGTGTCTGACAATCTCCACCCAAAACCTTCCTGCCCCCTAAGCAAGGGGAACTAAACTGCATATGGTCTATATTTGTGCTGGTTTTGGCTAGAATAGACTTAATTTTCTTCATAGGAGCTAGTGTGGGGCTGTGTTTTGGATTTATACTGAAAACAGTGTTGATAACACAGTTACTGCTGAGCAGTGCTTACACAGAGCCAAGACCTTTTCTGCTTCTCACACCACCCCATCGGCGAGTAGGCTGGTGGTGCACAAGGAGTTGGGAGGGGACACAGCCGGGACAGCTGACCCCAAATGACCAAAGAGATATTCCATACCATATGATGTCATGCTCAGCATATAAAGCTGGGAGAAGAAGGAAGAGAGGGACATTTGGAGTGATGGCGTTTGTCTTCCCAAGTAACCATTACATGTGATGGAGCTCTGCTTTCCTGGAGATGACTGAACATCTGCCTGCCCATGGGAAGGGGTGAATGAATTCCTTGTTTTGCTTCGCTTGTGTGTGTGGCTTTTGCTTTACCTATTAAACTGTCTTTATCTCAACTCATGAGTTTTCTCACTTTTATGCTTCCAGTTCTCTTCCCATCCTGGCGGGGAGGAGTGAGCAAGTGACTGTGTGGTGCTCAGTTGCCAGCTGGGGTTAAACCATGACAATATCTGAAGCTGTCACTCTCTGGATTTGGTATATTTAAACTGGGCTCAGTTTATGACTGAAACCACAAAGTTTCATAATCTGTACCACTTAGGGACTGCTTAGGGATGGCAAACTGTGGGGAAATGAACAGGATACACTGTTGGGTTATGTGATAAAAGCTGGTCTGTATTTCCTCAAAGGAACACAGAGACAATGGCAGGAGGGGAGCTCAGGTAACACCCTGCCAGGTTAATCGGTTAATCCCAGGCCCATCTGCACAGGAGCCATCAGTCCCCCAAAGGCCCATCTGCACAAGCCCAAAAGAATGCAGAGACACAAAGGCAAGTGGAAATCCAGCCTTCTCAGAAGGACTGACACCTTGTCCGGGTCCCTCCCAGGGCTGTTCCAGGGGAGGAACTCGCTGATGGGGAGACTAAGGGAATACTGAGCATCTGGGAGCAAGGGAGTGGGGGAATAAGATGGTCTGTACCAGCAACAGGAGTGGGCCTGTAGCCTCAAGTGCTCATATGCCCAGGCACCAGCAACTGGGGAGACCGGAATCCAGGGGCAGCAAGTGGAGGGATCCACATTATATCTATTTTCACCCAAGACACCTCTCTCCTGCTCAGCCAGAGAGGGGAATAGGATCCAGCCACTGGCTCTGTTTGAGTTCGTGTGAGTGCTCAGTGTATATGTCTGTGATATGTGTGGCCAGATGTGTATATCTGCATATGTGGGTGTATACATCTGGTCTGTGTGCATGCACCTAGTGGGAAGACATTTTGAGCCCTACTGCTGGTTGGACCTGAGGACATGGATCTGCAGCAACCCCACCTCCTTTGGGCTGTTGAATCTGGCACGATATAATTTAACCTAATGTAGACAAGTCGGAATGCTTCTCTGTACCTGAAAGTGCTAAATATGATCCACTGTTACACCACTAGCCAAACTCAGAATAAGAAACCCCCTATTTCTCTGTTAAAGTAGAGATTGAGATCACGGACAATGAGAACTTGATTTCATAGGTGCTGCAGGCAGGCTGTGATAGCATGTCATGTAGAAAACTGCCCTAACACAGACAGGTTGGTTTCACTATCCAGATGGCCAGTCCTATCTGTGATAACTATAGGTGCAGAGAAGGCCATCAGTGATCCCTGTTCCTCAGCTCCCTCCACAGTGCATGTTATATGAAAGGGGCAAGGCTTGCAGGGGCACAAACATTATCACAGAGAGATGCTTGTGCTTCCCACAAGACTTTTTGGGCTTGTTACCTGCAACCAGCAGGGAAGCGGAAGAGGCATACTAGACAAAAGTGTTCAAAATCCCTCTATAACTCTGCAACATCTTCTAGATATCACTGCTTTATGTGATCAAAGTAACTAAGGTTCACCAGTTTGAACTGAGCTCTTTAATGTTCTGGTTAAGCAATACCCATATTAGTTCATTCATAGACAGCTCGGGTAGGTCAGTATCCTTAAAAACAAATACAGTAGAACACATGGCACTAATGACATGGTAGTAAACCAAGTTTTAGAAATAAAAGCTTAAAAAAACCCTTGATGATATGAGCAGAATTTCAAGGAAGACACTAAATTCTGAAGATCTTTTTGTTAAATCATCAGGATCTGAATTATCCAACAAGTTTTCTAGCAATGTTATACAGAGACATTCTCTGCTGTATCTAAAGCTAGTAGTGTGCAAGACAGTGTGTGTGTGTGTGTGTGTGTGTGTGTGTGTGTGTGTGTGTGTTTTAAAATGAAAAACAAAATAAATTATCTTTATGACACAAACTGAGCTGTGGCAAAGACTAAACGTCTTTCAAGTTCTCAAAAAGGCAGCCTTACGAAGTCAGTTCTTCAAAATGACAAAAATTTGTTGCCAACATACACAGTTGGCAGAAACAATTAACAAGAAAATCTGAATTATACAAAGTGTCATTCGAGCAGATACTTCTGGATTTTTCTGTCCATTAACGTAAATCAAGTTAGTAATTTCTAACAAATTGAAGTTTTAACTCCATTAATTCCTACCACCTCCATCTGTGCATGTGTATATGTGAATACGTGCATATGTGAATAGATCATTTTGGGGAAAAAAGTTCATTGACAAAAACACACTATTTTGGTTATTTAGATATGCACCAAGTTAGTTAAAATGTATTCATCTTGTGGGTTGGAAGCAGTTTTAAAAGTAGTCTTTTCATCCAACCCTACTCACTGTCTTCCCTGTCTAACAGAGTACAAATCTGTGAATTAAGAAAAAATGCCATATTCCACTCCAAATTTTGTGTATGTGTGCCGAATGCCCAAGAGTTGTTTTTCTGTTAACTGCAAATCACTGAGAAGTAGATTGCCATATAATGAAATTATAAAACATTGCCACATAAGATTCCTATCTTAATTCAGAGACTGGTCAAAAAGTAGGTAACCATAGAATAAAAAGATGTAGGCAGAAGATAAGGATGTTTTTACATAATGGGTGTTTTGATCTTACATATGCTTATATATGTCCTTAATATTAAACTGACTAGCCCACTAAATCAGGAAGATTATTTGCTTGTATAATGCAGTCTGTTATACATCTCTTCAGCTTCCAGTCCAGCTTAAGTATGTCATTGCTCTAGTCACAGTGTCTTAGGTGTTAGATTAACCGGAGATTTTGTTACTACACATTTTTGTGCTTTGCTCTATGAACTTCCTTATTCTGGCCATCAAACTAACAAAAAATATGGGCTTGTGCAAACAAACTCTCCACTGTGGAGTTCAGCGGCATAAAAGGATTACATTTTGGTTTTACTAAATAAAGGACTGTATTTGACCAAGACCTTACAGATGTAGGTAAGGAGTCTTAAGGAAGAAGGTGGGCTGATGTAATCTTTGCAAGATGCGAGGAACAAAAAATTGGATAACAAATGGACAGGTCTAAGTTTCCCTATTATTCCTGACAGTTGCAAGTATCATTATAATTGTAAGCTATTTCAACATCTTTTATTCATTTAAAATATTGTACATAGAGACATTTCTGTATTTCCTAAGTAGTCAAAACAACTTGACATACAGGGAGCCTGGCTCCTTGAAAAGTTGCATGACCAGGCTCCTATGTTTTAGAATGAGTGTGATGTCCCACATCGAAGATAAAATAACATTACATCAAAGGAATGACGCTCTCACATTTGCTGGCATGAAACTGTTTATTATTGTTCAAAATGATACCACAATTACAAGAAAGAAAAAAAAAAAAAAAAACGCATTTTCTTTTGTTTAATCACTGATAGGATTGCTTTACTCTGACTTCCTTGCTGAGGTCTGTACATACACCTAGTTCCTCCATATATGTGGAAAATTATTGCTGAAAACAGCTCTTTCAATTTGTCTATACTTGCCTTCCCTCTGCTAACTCTCTAGGGAGTGCAAAAGATCTGATTAATCAATATCACATTAATCTACACTATAGGAAGAGGATTTTAAGGTATCTAAACCACTTCTCTCTTCCAAAAGTATTTTTAAGACAGTCTACTGTGATAATGGCTGAACATGACATTTACTTTTCAAAACAAAATGAGACTCAGCAATGCACTCAATCTTCAAGCAAACTACCCCTTGAAAAAAAGGTGAGAGGCAATGGAAATGAATTAATCTCTCATGTCATCAACTCTACTCCCCTAGTATCACCTAATCCCTTTCACAGGCTTAGTGAACCTCATCTTAAAAGTTACTCATTGCCCCTGCTATTTTTATCAGCAGACCATTCAAGGATCTTAATCCTCTAAAGTATGGATCCTTCCTATCCATTTCCAGCTTACACAGGGAGAGTGTTCCCCTTTCTGTGTCAATACCACCTATTAGCACAGCCAGTGTTGCTTCCACTGCTATTACTCTCCCACCTTTCGCTGTCTGTCCTTTCTCTTTCCCCTCCCCTTTCCAAATGTCCTTTCAGTAACATGCACGCTGTCGCTACACTTGAACTGTTCTTGTGAGGTAGGCTTTTCGGATAGACCTGTAACTAATGGAAAGCACGAAATACTCAGCAGTTGCAAACATACCCTTCTACTATCAAGGAAAAATGGAGTGGTAGGTTTGTAGCAGTGGACTGAGATGAAGAGAACAGATGTTGGGAAAATAGCATCCACAGGTTTCAAAGAGCAAGCAGAGGAAAGCAGAACGATATCAGTGCCCTCAGCAATTTTATTTCCCCACATCTCTACCTGCACCTGTCTTGATCTCATTTCCAAAGATAGTTCTCCAATGTATGTGAAAACACCAAAGAACTACTCCAGCCTGAGTGATGGCTCATGAGAGAAAATACTTGTGGATCATATTTACAAACACATGCATTTATGTTTTTAGTGGCACTGCCATCATCAGAATAGTTGTGTTTGGCCTAATGAAATCTAGCTAAGTTCTACCCATAAGAAGATTACATAATGCTTTACTTTTTTTTCAATAGCATTGCTAATTCCCTAGTGGGTACAAAATGGAACAGCAAGAGTTATTCCAGAGTAAATGCTTTGTCAATATCAGCTGATTGAAAGGGAAAACCAAATTGTTATGTTTCACATTATTATTGTGCTGAGACTTGCAGCTTTTTAGGGATTGTAGTACAGGTACTAGTAGTTCTGAGCGGCCTTTCTGGATTTACCCACTGACAGTGTTTCTTTTAGGATGACTCTTCATTTGGAGAAAGCTATGTAAATTTTTATTATTTTAGTATTTTAGTAATGTCTCAGAAAGCTGTGGTTGGAGTCTTCACTCTCATTGTTTCAGGTCTCCAAGGCTGCTGTGACTGATAACACTCCTGGGTTTTGTTACATTAATAAAACATATTGCATCAAAAGATATTGTCAAATATTACAACATATAATAGAAAACCTGTCAATTTATTTCTTTATTCTGCTGTGCCTGAGAAAATTGTACTTTTTGCATGTTCTGAACCTCAGGATACTTTAGCAGACTGATGTAAAACACCAAAACAAACCCAAACCTTGCTATGTATATGCCAGTTTTACCCACTTAAAGTATCTAGCACAGCACTAATCTGGCTGGTTTTAAGTATGTTCAGCTCCTTCAACAATTTAGATTTAGATTAGATACTAGGAAGAAATTTTTCATTATGAGGGTGGTGGAACAAGTTGCCCAGAGAAGTTGTGGATGCCCCCTCCCTGGAAGTGTTCAAGGTCAGGTTGGATGGGACTTTGGGCAACCTGGTCTAGTGGAGGGTGTCCCTTCACATGGCAGGGAAGTTGGAACTAGACGGTCTTTAAGGTCCCTTCCAACCCAAACCATTCTGTGATTCTATGAATTTACATATGCCATTTTAATTTTCTATTTTAAAGAAAAATGTCAATATCACTTAACTGCATCTTCAGATATCTTTTACATTCTGGTAATGTAAGACCTTCAAATGATAATGATAAGACTTTCAAAATTGTAAATTTTACAAGTCCTTGAGAAGACAAAGAAAAGGCAAGAGCATATGCTAAAAAGCAATGCTTTTTCTTTGTTCACCTTTCTTTGGCATTCCAGGCCTGAAAGTTCAACATTTAGCTTAATATTCTGAAACCTCCAGCCAAAACATGTGCACAGAAATGTGCATATATTTCNTGTAAGTACTGCTCAGCAGTAACTCAAATGTGTTTGTGTTATCCACACTGTTTTCAGTACAAATCCAAAATACAGCCCCATACTAGCTCCTATGAAAAAAACTAAGTCACCTATCACAGACACAACCAGCACATTCTCTACCCCTTACTCCATACAATTTTACATCATGCTCAGGTACCACACTGCAATATAACCTCATTAGCCACAACCACCCTTCCCATCCTTAGACGGAATACACAGATAGCGTATTAGTCTATGGACCACCCCTTTGTTATGTATTTAAAATCTCCATTGAGTTCATGTAGTTCATGAATTTGGGCTACATCTGTTATGGTAGTCCCTCAGAACAGGAGAGGTGGCATGTTGTGTGGAATTTTCAGAAGTAAAACTGCTCGTGGGCTTATCCATGGCCACACACTTTGAGGTGCTCCAGCATGACCCCATGCACAGCCACTGATTCTTCAAGGTGTACCCTGGGGGAAAACAAAACAAAACAAAACAACAACAAAAACAACAACAACAACAGCAACAAACCACCAACCCTGTGCTGCAAAACCAGCTCATGCCTTTAGGGAAATTTTCTTCTAATAGTACCTAAGGTCAATTTTGGTAGCAACAGTGTATGATTTTAGCATGATAAGATAAAGATTCTAGAGTCAGATACCAGTTCTCCTGTAAGTTATATGCTATTTGCAATACATGGTATCTTGTACCCTGCCTGGTGAAACACTAATGACACAAGTTCAAAAGGACTAAAAAAATAGTTCTTTCTGAGGATCACAAAACAGATGTTCCTGATTATATGGAGAAGAGGGATTTTGCAAATCTCAGAGAACTCCATTACTTTCCCATCTATTTTTTAAGATCACATTTTTATTCACATGGTTCTTAATGTACACGAGATTAAAAAAAAAAAAAAACAGAACACAGAAAAGATGGACTAGGATTATCTTCCCACAATTCATATTACAAATATGCGCTGCTCTTCTTTTAAACTATACACTCAGTTCGTCTTGTATTGCACTGTCCTGGCTCTGGCTAGACTAG